>VYZU01066380.1:82939-195549 GCA_013401355.1 Ceyx cyanopectus | reverse complement strand
TTTTTTTTTTTTTTTTTAATAAATGGGTTTGAAAATAAACATGGTTATACTCCACATAGAAATTATTTAAAAGATATGCCTGACTTCTTGTATAGTGGTGGATTCCATCATGGCAATAGAAAAGACTCTTTATTCTACAGATGGAAAAATGGGTTTGGGATGTGTCCAATGCTTTGTATTTCCAAATAAATCAGTGGTAGAACAAAAGTGTATTCACTTCAAGAGGATTTTCTAGCCTCACACTGCTCAGTGAGAGCAGTAGCATTGCCAGGTAATACCTGGAGATGTGGCAAGCTTGGAAAGATTTCAGGCATTTGCTTTAAATCTGTTTAAGCAAAGGGGTAGAATTTCTCCTTTAAAGCACTGGGTGAAGTGAGGGGTGTTCAGGTGTATGGAGAACAGCAATGCACTAATTGTTGTGCTGTTTGATTTAAAAGCTGAGCAATTATGGTATAACACAAACATGTATTTACTGCAATCAGTGGAATTGTAACGTTCCACCCTGGATTCTAAATGTTCAGGTGTTTTACTGCCATATGTTTCATGTACGGCCTGCATCAGGGGTATTCCAAATGAACTTGGTCTGATGCTCCTCACATACCTTGTGCGTCCATCACAGATGCCAAGTTCAAAGCAGCATGTAAGAATGAACAAATTGTCATTAACCTAATGGGTTTTACAATGGAGAAAACCAAGGCCTAGAGAATTCATCAACTGCATTATGTTGCTCAACCCATAGCAAGCCCCAGACTGATGATTTTCTGCCACATGCTCCTGAATTCTATTTATCTGATGATATTTTTTTGTCACTAATACTAATGACAACAGTGCTGGTGCAGACATTCCTTCCACAATCTAATACTACAGTGGAGCTACTACAACAGACAATCCCTGTTGACCAACATTAACTGGTAAAACTCCTTTAAATATTTCTAAATTCAGCATGTTCAGTTTCATCCTTCTCTTGGAAAACTTCTATTAATTTTAATTTTTTTTTTCTGGACCTTAGTGGGATTGGCAATCTGTAAAATCACCCTGGGGAGATCCTGCTTCACTTCTCACCTCCAGTTACTTTGTTCTAGGTAGTATGGAATGAGCTAGTGAGGGTCTGCCCTTTGACCCTGGTCTTTTTTTTTCTCTTGAAGAGAATAAATGAAATTGTCCTGCCTAAACCAAATGATCTCCTCAAATGTAGAATTAATACATTATAACTACAATGAAAATACACAATCTTCTTGCCAAGATGCATATTTTTTATTCAATTCTCTATGTTTTCTAATGTTATTTTTGTCATGCTTGTTTACTAAATATATATATATGTTCTTTTTATTTACTGCAATATCCAGCTTCAATATTTCTCATGGTTTATCCAGAATTACACAAATAATTTATAGCTCAGCCCTCAGAGAAAAGATATAGCTGAAAGGCACTCGAGGGAAGAGATCACCCCCCTGGCTCCATGAGGGCAGGTATTGATGGGCTGTCAGCACTGGACTCACTGGAGTGCTGTGAGGATTGATGAGCAGAATAATGAGTCCTCTGAAAGGTATTTACAGATTTTTGGTGCTAATAACTTGACTACTGGTTTCACAAGTGCATCAGAAACTAAAACCAGTGTGTAGTGATACAGAAAAGTAAGCAGCAATGTGTGAGCATGAAATTTATGAGCATGATATTGTCCTGGGGCGTGGACTTCAGAGGAGCGAAGAGAATCACTAGAGGGTAACAGGCACAAAAGCTGTTGTCTCCTGAGAAGATATTTGGGAACTTAGGATACAAAGGAAATATGGTGCAGTAAGAATATGTAACAATGGAAGCTTTTTTTATACAGATTGGAATATTTTTACATTTGCTCCAGTTCTCTCTAGCTGATAATGGTCATTTGCTCTCAGCCCACAATGGGAAAGCTTTTCCCACCAGTTAGTGTATATTGGCAGCAGTTCTGCTTTCCAGTCTGAGAACAACCCACTTTGCTACCAACAGAAGCTGGGAGAGTTTAGCTTTGTTTATTTTTCTTACCCCCTTAAGAGGAGGTTGTTCCCGAAAATGCTTATAACTGATTCTCACTTCAGGTATATGTTCCTCCCGTGGGTGCTCAGGCTGTGGTCTGTGGAGTACAAATAGCACATGAAGTCATTCCTGCTGATACCCACAGTGAAACATTAGAAAATCATGGAACGATTGGCATCTCAGTGGAGAAGGGCAAATGTACAGCATTACCCTTTCTTTATCATACCCAGTCCTAGAGTTCAGCTCTGGCAATGGTGTATCTGCAGATCAATCATTGCTGGGGGCGTTTCTTCACTCTTATATGTGAATATTTATTTATTCCCTCTTTTTTTTTTTTTTTTTTTTCCAGCCTTATGCTGCAGTCACCACCTATCATGGCTGTGCAAGCAGTTGTGTTTCATGTGCACAGAAAAAAAAGTGCATGTGTTTCATGGCAAAGCAACCACTACCCCTGTCTCAGCTGGACTCTAGTTTCTCCTTGCTGCAAGACAATGCTCTCAGACGTGTGAGTGTGTGTGTGTGTGTGTGTGTGGAGTACAGGGGATGACAGTTTGCTGGCCTGGAAGGGGACCAAGCACCCGTCCCCTGGGAAAGCTGGCTTGCACATTAAGTGGAAACTTTCATTATTTACCAACCAGTCAAAATTATTTTGGTATTGACAGAGGCTTCATTATGTCAGCCATTCCATTCTTGAAACATGGGCAAAACAGAGGAATAGTGGTGGCAGGGAGGGGGAAATTCCATTTCTTCCTAAATTGAGTGGAAACATCTTCAGGAAAATTAAAGAAAAACCTGAGAGAAGGAGAAGAGCAAAAGAAATAACTGTAGCCAAAGCCACTTTCCTTTTTCTTTTTCAATCTCCCTTCCAACAGGCTCCTGGTAAAATCATTACAAAGGCCGTTTATTTTTAAAATTGAAAGATTGGGGAGAGTCATAATGAGATATTATGTGTAAAAGTTGCACATAAATTTCCTTCTGTCATATTTTGGACTCGCCTAACGCATCCCCTTGGCAGGCCTGAGGGAAGCTGATCGCTTTAGTATAGATTGTGTGTGCTTCAATAATATTGCCCAAGGACAGAGCTACTGGGTGGCTGAGTTGGCTACATGCTGATTTAAAAATTAGCTGGGCTTTTATTGGCCACACTAAATTGCTCTAAAAAAAAAAAAAAAAAAAAAAAAAGTTTTATACCAGAATGAAGAAGCTATGAAGAAGCTAATTTGGATCAAGACTCTTCTTCCCTCCTTTGTCTTTTAGAGAGCACAAGGTTTTTACTTGATGGAGAGTTTTTTCCTTCTTTCTCAACTTTGTGGAGAGCCATGGAAGAAAACAGATGTGATTATGGTGTGTAATATAGAGGAAAAGGTCCTAATTAAGTGTTTGGTCTCTGGAGTCCTTCCTTATGGGTCACCCTGAATATGTCTCAGTGATATGGAGTTGGACAGTACAATGTTATGCTACAACCCAGTTCTTGGTTTCAGGTCAAAGGGATCTATCTTCCTTTTTTAAGCATAAAGACACAAGATGCCGTTATTATAGAAGAGTCCTAAAGTGTTTTTGTTATTTTGTGATTGAGCAAGTCTGGAATCTGTGTCTCTTCTCTGAGCTGTGGGCTTGTCCTAAACCCATGGGAACCATGCCCATTTTTTTTCTGCTGTATTTGGTGGGCCCTGATTATGATTTTATTTCTTTCTTCATATTTGTCTTCATTGTCTCAGTCTCTTTCTGAGGTTCTAGTGCTTCCAGGATCTCAGCTGAGGGATCTCCACAGCTGCCAAGATCTGGGGCATTTCCTTTTCCTTTCCTTTATTGGTCTAAACCAGAAACTTATCTTCAAGGAAGCAAAGATCATCAAAGAGCATAAGAATAAATAGTAATTCATAACAATCTGTTAGTCCAGGTGCTAGCCACATCTCTGTATTTTGTTTTTTATTAAGCACTTGACCTATGTACTTACTTTTTGACCTAGGAGATTAAGAAATATAAGATGAAAAAGCCATGACCAAAATGAGATGTTTAAATAAATAGTTTTCATTATGAGAGAAGGCTAAATTCATTGTGACTGTAAACATTTTTTTTTTATATGTACCAAACTTGAGTGCCTTATACTTTGGGCAAATCTGAGTAATTCTGAGCTTCACATCCAGTCTGTGTCTCAGTCCTGTGTCAAACACAAAACTTCAGCTGGAATTTGGAAAGCCAGTACTTTAGCTCAGTTGGTTCAGATAGTCATGTTCTGAACCAAACCTCCCAAGCTTGTCCAATTGGGAGTTATAGTTAATTAAATTGAGATTTCAGTCTTTTTCATTGGTCTCTTCATCTTTAGTTAGCAGCCATGGGTGAGGTTGAAAGTGAAACTTGCTTCCTTTGTTTCAAGGCAGCTTTGTCTAAAATTGACTCCAGAATGTAAAGCACCATATGCAGCTATTAAAAGTCTCTCACCACAAGCTTCTCTGCCAGCATTTCTGAACACCCATCTCCTACAGGTAACACAGCACTCTTTCATCTTTTCTGAATTGTAAAAGAAGGCATCAGGGTTTATTAAGGAGTTCGTGTTGCTAACGTGTTGTACATCACGCCATTAATTAAGAGAAATTCCTTTTTCCCCAGCTGGGTGGCTACATAATGCTGCCAGCATGTATATATTATCCATGTCTCCCCACCCTGGCCTAACCCAAACACTGCATGACTGATTGTACCCCAGAGAAGCTCCAGCCTCTTCAGGTAATTCAATTGCTGAGTCTTCAAAACCAAAGAATTAAAGAAACCTCTGCACTGGGCTCTGCTGCCCTTGTAATTAGTACCAGAGTGAGCAGAGCGAAGTGGGGTGCAGCGTGTACATGTGTTCCCAATCACAGCCCACGCAATGAAAATGTTTGCGTTCTGGGACAATCTGAAGAAACCTCACAGGGAATATGGGTTTTTTTAATAAATATATCTCTATATATGTGCCTGTAATAATACTTATCCTGATTAGAAAGTTAACTTTAAAGTTGTGCTTTAAAAATTGACAGGAGAGTCAGAGGATGTGCCAAAGGATCCCATCCCTGATGCCACCCCTGGCCTGGCCCTGGGTGCTTGGGGAGTGGGGCAGAGCTGGGACAAGGGCCAGCCCATGCCTGACGTTCTGGGATGACATTCTCCTGCCTGCAGCTGGGGCTGTACAGTTAAAATGGGTATCCTGTTTACCCACTGGATGCAGCACACTGAAAATGGTTTTGTATTGTTTTTCTAACCAGCTTTGATCCTCTGGCAGTCACGGGGGCATTATTTATCCAGGGTGGTCAGAGAAGCAGCTTATACTCACCTAACAGACCCCCAGATTTCTGTGCTTCTCGCCAATGCTCCTCCTCTGAGTTCTTGAGGATCAGGGGCACATAATGGGATGCTGAACTGTTATTTTACAGAGAGTAACAATATTATCCCTCAGACTGAGCTACGGAGTATAATTAGAGATGTTCAGGAATTTTGTCACGAAAAGTCTTTTGATTGGAAAATGCCAGTTCTTTGAAACTAACTTTTTGGAGTAAAGGGAAAGGTTTCTTGTGTCACAGAGGGACAAACTCTGGAATAACCACTAGTTCTGGGTAAAGGAAAGCTGTGTTCAAGTCTCAGCTCCAGTGAAAGTGCAGGTTGCTTATATGTATATATAAAAAAATCACTATAAGGTAGCAGTGATGGATTCTGTGCACACCAGTACACAGGCAGAGTGTAAAGCAAGGTCCACCCTCTCTGAGCAGGGATTCTTGATTATTTCTTATTTCTCAGGAAGCATAACTGAGTTTGGGGACTTCTTGTGTGGCTTTCAAAAATCTGAATATTTTTTTAAAAGGTAATACTGAAAAGATCTGCAGGGAGAGATAACCCTCAGAGGTGCTCTTGATGAAGTGATATCACTGCTGGTGACCACAGGGCAGGTGTTGGGGAGAGACCTGAATTTCTCCAGTCAAAGGCAGACCTGAATAGCAAAACCATCTTGCAAGTAATTAATTAACAGCCTGGCACTATCATTGCATTGCTAACTCAGTAATGACATTAACACAAATCCCACACACCACTAACTAACAATAACAATTCACTCCATCATGAAGATAAAACTGTTCCATCAGAGGTAGTATGCCTGACCTAATAAGCCATTAGCCTACATCCCACAAGTAATAGCTCACAGCTAGCATCACTTTGGTACCCAGCAATCATTGTAGTTATCTAATTGTGCCTGAATGTGGCACTCTTAGGAGTAACTGGGGTGCATTACAAAGAGTGTCACCAGCAGGTAGAGAGATGTTCTCCTCCCTCTCGATTCTGCTCTAGCGAAGCAACATCTGGGGTATCGTGCTGGGCTCCCCATTTCAAGAGAGACAGAAAACTACTGGAGAGAGTCCAGTGGACACTGTAAAGATGCTGAGGGAGCTGGAGCATTTCTGTGCTGATGAGAGGCTGAAAGACGTAGAGCTACTTAGCCTGGAGAATACTGAGTGGGGTTCTTATCAGTGTTTATCAATATCTAAAGGAGGGGGCCAGACTCTTTTCAGTGGTGCCTAGTGATAGGACAAGGGGCAATGGGCACAGACTGGAACCCAGGTTGTTCCCTTTAAACAAGAGAAAAAACTTCTGTGAAGGTGGCAGAGCCCTGAAACAAGCTGTCCAGAGAGGTTGTGGAGTCTCAAGCTGTGTTCCTCATTTGAAGGTGACTTTGTGAGTTGAAATTTGAATAATGTTATTTTATATAGGAAATAGTAAAATTCAGACATAGCAATGCTCCAATTTTTTCATTGTCTAATGACCTGATACCTTTATGCTATATGTATAATTTACAGTTACTTTTGCTAAAGGAAAATAATTGAGATAACTCCTCTTAGAAAAAAAAAACCCAACAAAAAAAAAACTGTTGAGACAAGTGATTCAGAAGTTTCAAAAAGTCTTGAATATAGGAAAATCTTTGCCTTCCTCTTTCAAGTACCATTTGCTTGAATGTCATTTAATGTTGGTTTTGTATTTGGCTGAGTTTCCTCTGTTTTAAAGATATTTAGTTTATATTAAAAAAAAAAAAAAGTGCTTGAAAATCCATGTGGTGGCCACTGAGGGCTTGCTTTATTGGCAAACGTTTTTAGGAGCTGCAGATCCAAGAAAGCAAATGCAGGAAACCTACTCCTAGAAGCTCAGTTTCAGGGGTATTCTAGAAACTGGAATAGATCCACGAGCCACTATTGCTGGATCCTGGGCATTTGTCAAGGGATATGAAAAAAGAAAGTCAAGGTTGAGAGACACTGCAGCAGAGAAAGCAGCCACTGGTGATCAGAAGGATGAGTGCAGCAGGATAGTGATTAAAAACAAGAAGGACGGGGTTTTATTGGTATCAGTCTGTTTCGATGCTGTATTTCCAAGGGGACAGAGAGGCTGGGCCAACACACCGTGAGATCAAACAGCAGTGCCTGCTTTAAGATGGTTTTTCCCCTCAAGTTTGTTTATTAAGAACTCACCTAAAATAATGAAATATAAGATGTAAATTAATTCATGCTGAATTTTAACATCACATTCCATGTATGGGGAGCAGGGCTTCTAATCTCAAATCCTGTATGAACTCTGCAAACCTTTTGGCTTCTCTTTGCAAATTTTCTCAGATAACAATGGTTTCATTTTTATGAATGGCCTTGTCTTCTCAGTTTCATCTTCAGGTCCCTGTTGTGATCTGTTGCCAGGTCATCTGTGCACAAGAGTGGGAGTTTTCTTATGATATTCAGGAGGCAAAGGACAGAACTTCTGAAAAGCCACTGATAAGAATAGCGATTACCCACACTTCAGCTTTTAGGAAAGTTTTCACCAAAGCCTGTTTTGACTCATGTACATTTTTGCTCTAGATTTTAGTCAAAAAACAGAACTCGGTAACCTTGAGTCTAGTCCTATCTGACTCTGAACCTTGATCTGCAGCTGAGTCCACCAGATCTGAAGACCTAATTGTAATTCATACCTAAATACCCCTTTAGTATGCACAGAGCTACTAGGAACTTTCTGCAATAAACTCTCAATGCTTAGTTTAGTCCGATATTTTTTAATTTGGAAGCAAAATTATCTGAGTTGCATTTTCACAGACATAAAAAATGAGTCATAAATGCAACTGTATTTTCAGAAGTGCTTGTGCATTTGATTCCGCCTATTTTGTGAGGACTTTAGAGGAAGGGCTGTGTAGATGGCCAGATCTGCTGTACAGAGATACTTTGGGAACAGATTAACTGCTATTGAGCATGTGGATTAGGTGCACTTTTTGTGTGCTCAAGTAACTACTCCAAAATTTTGACGACAAAGGAATCATTATGTTCCTGAAAATGTTTATTATATAAATATTGTCTTTTCTGGTTCAGTAGTGTATTATACTCATTCCTTTTGTACAACCATAAAACTATTCTGCTCTTGCTTTTCCATACTGGTGTAACTGGCATGTGGAATGCAACAGCTGGTTAACTCTGCAATGATCCAAGAGCAGCAGAAGACAAGAAGTGCAGAGGGAGCTGCTTGCTTCTGCCAAGTGTAGAACTAAGCAGCTGCTTTGTATTTTCATATGAACAAAAATGTTTTGTTAACTGCTTCACTGCTGAGGTCCAGAGCATATATAATGGAGTGTGGTTGCTGGCCCACGGAGTTACTCAGCTACCAGAAGCTTAGTGATTCTCCTTTTGTTCCAAGTAGTGGCTGACAGCATCTGGGAAAAAATGTTTCTGTCACAGGAGGAATGATTGTAGGGCAGTATTCAAACACCTTCATTTTCTAATACATTAAGCATGCCCATATGTCCAATAATCTCACCTTAAAAGAACATTCTTAAGATTGCAAATGCTCAAAAGATGTGAAATTTAAATAGAGAAATGTAATTTCTTATTATCTTTAATTATGTAAATTAATAGCCTTATAAAAGGGTGAGGGGGAAGAAATCCTAAGATGTCATTGAGTACTCCCTTACTCAAGGTAGAATTGTCTCAATCATCTTACAGTTGTCAAACCAGTTCTTTAATATCTCAGGTTTTTAATATCTCAGGTTTTTTATCTCAGGTTCTCCTGATTTTTTCCAAAGTGTGGCTCTTTGGGGATCTGAGGGAGGCTGCACTAAACCTGCCAGAACTGATAATCTGCATCTTATTATGAAGATAGGAAGGTGGGTGAATGAGGAAACTATTGTTATTTAAAAGGAAAGTGAGATCCCTCTGTTTAGAGTAAGAATATCAGAAGTGATACTGAGAAAAGAGCATTTTACTCTTCAAAGAAAATACAGCCTGGAGAAACTGGGATAATTACAAGGCAGAAGTTGAACCCTCTGTAGTATATTTGCAGCCAGTGTTGCTCTTACTTTGCTGTTGTGTGAGTGCTGTGGAAAGTGTAATTAGGAGGAAGCTAATCAAGAAGCTCAAGTTGTGTCTGATGTGTACTCATGTACAAATAAAAGAGATGGTGTAGGGGAGCTGCAGTTGCAATCTCAAAAAGAGGTTCTGGAAGAAGTGGAGAAGATGCACTGCAAATATTCATGCTGCCGGCTCCAACTACAAAAGGAATGAAGTTCATGAGACTGTGAAGTGTCAGAAACCAACCTTTGGGTAAGTGCTGGAGAGCCAGTGTATGGCCTGTGGGTGTGGTAGAAATTCTGACCCACTGGCTGCTCTCCTTTTTAGCAGCTGAAAAATATGGGATGTGAGTCTCTGATGGCACACGGCACTGGAAGCCTTGCATAGTGTGGAGTACAAGCCCCCAGTCACTGTACTCATGAAATTCAGTAGTAAAATAATTGGGTCTATTTGAGCTGTGAAATACATTGTGCATAACATAGGGTATGTGTGAGGTTGGGTGCTGACAGCAACCTCCACAAAGTCAGAAGACTGCAGATGGGAAGGAAACATTTGCTTACAATATGACATGAGGAAATGGGACAACCTTCACCCCTGTGAGCTTGCAGCAGGGAATTGTGAAACACCAGGTTTCAAGCTGAGCATTTGCGTTTATCTTCAAAACTTTGCCATGTGCACTCTGATGTACAGGGCAAGACCTGATAATTCCAGACAAAATCAAGGCAATTAGATAGTGATCCAATGGCAATGCTGAATGCCTGTACTTCATCTTCTGTTTCTTCATAACCTTCTGTTTAAAATCTCAAGTTTAACTTTCTAAACAACCTTTTCGTATACATAAGCTTTTCAGTTTTGAAGAATGGAGGTGGAGTGAAGCAAGGTGAGACTGACAAACAGGCTGAACTGTTTTGGGGAAGACTTTTTTTTTTATATAGATAGCAGCTTCTGAGGAATATGGACCCAGGAATATGTTTAGAGAAAACGGGGGTTGGAGAACATTTGCAGCCAGACTGGAATGGGTCAGTGTGGGGGCTGGCAAGGCCAAGTGCCAAGTCTAGGAAACAGCACCTTGTATCAGGCATGCACCAGAAGAAAAGAAAGCAGATAGTAGAGAAGTTCTGTGAGAGGACCAAAGCTTCACATCAGCACCCAGTGAGTGCGTTGCAGGTAAAAGCATTGACAAGAGCATCAGGGAGGAAAAAACAATTGGACTCCAGGGTCCTCTGCTTTTATAAGGTTGCAAAGCACTTGCTTTACTTGGATGTAAGTCCAAAAGAGCCTGATCTTGCAAACATTTGGAAATCTGGGGTAATGTGATTTCCAGAAGTTTGTGTAAAGGTTTCTGGTGAAAACTGCAAGATCTGTGTCTTCACACACACTAGTTCTGGATCACTCAGTTCTCATAGCTCCACTGTGCTCTGAAAGGGTTAGAAAAAAGAGGGGGTTTTGTGTGGTTTTTTGTTGGCTTTTTTTTTGCTTAAATCTAACCCTGAGACATTGAACTGCTTTGTCATCTTCTGACACACCAAAACTGCTGTTGGAAATAGTACTTGGAATGTCACAGTTTTCAGAAAAATGGTAAAGTGTGTGTGTTCAGCTTTCCATACACCTAGACGCTTCTCTGGGGCGTCACCATATACTTAAGCAGAAACTGAGCATTGCCAAGCAAGGGGAGTCAGCATAGGTTTGGGGACACTTAAACATTTAGTTTTGAAGCTTTGGTGAATCTTCAGATGTTTGTAACAACTTGGCTCTCAAATGAAATGGCAGCTCCAAACATCCCTCGGAGTAGGGAAGACAACCACATCCAGATCAGATCCTAACTTGGATTATATTTTCAAGATCTGACAGGTGAGTGAGCTTGCTTTTTAGACAGTTTGGGTACCTGGTGCAAATCAGTCTCAGTTATGTGTCACTAACTTATATTATTACATGACTTCAGGAAAAAGAGGGGGGAAATGATACTTGAAACATACATTTTTTTTAAAACAAACTTCAGTTTTAAGAAAACCTAGATAAATTATGAGTTAGTTCTCCTTCAGCCATTATTTACTAGACATTTTTAGAGATTATCTATTTATTTATTGCCCTCTGAGACCACTAGAGAGGAAGGAAAATGCAGTTAGTCCATCACTTCCCCAGATAAAGAGAGATACAAACTCTTAATAAAGTATCAATGGCACCCCAAGGGGACAAAAAGATATTTGCATCCCAGTGGCCCAGCTGACAGACCACATAAGTTACTGCAGCAGCAGCGAGGTCCTGTCAGAGAAAGGAGCATAACAAGAGAAGAGGAAGCAAAACATGATTTGTACAGGCATGCAGTGAACAAGCTCATCTGTGTAAAAATGAATACATGAAATTAAAAGGATTAATGGGACAAGTTAGTACAGGGCAGCAGGGAAAGTCCCCTGTCTAGGTACTTCTGCCAGGTTCCACCCAGACAGCTTATATTTTTTTGAACCTCCTTTCTTTTGTAAGTGAAATTTCATCTGGAAAGTGCCATGTTGTGTGTGTGTCCCCACCCAGATAAGCCCTTTGAGCTATTAAATTCTTCTTTAATTTAAAAAATCATGGTGGTTTTCACAAAAGCCTGAACTTTTGGCATGGTAGGAAGAAGGCTAATGGCAAGTTAGCCATCAGAAATCGTCCAGTGAGTTCATTTGCATTGAATGCTCCTCTTAACCTCCTGTTGTAAATCACTTTTAAATAGCTGTGCTGCTTCACCCAAGGGCTGGCTGCTGTTCAGGGCTGAGCAGAGTAGTTTCTGCTTCTGCTGTGAAGGCCTTTGAAATCACCTGTGATAACGTTATATAGGGTTTTACTATTTAAATCACAAAGCTGGGCCTAAAAATTTTCCTACATTAACATTTTGCTATATCTGTTCCTTTCCAGCCTGTCTGCTCCCAGCTCTGAAGCTGAACAAGGCTATGTGTCTATAGGCAGCATTTGCCCCATTAGGTGGTTGGCTTTTTTTTTTGGTACTATACCTGATTTCCATCTTGCAAAAGGCAATTACAGCATTCAGAAGATGACAGTCATTTCATGCAACAGAAGGCTGACTAATTGAGGCAAAGGAATGGTATTTGGGAATGAAAAACAAAGCTGTGACATGTAAAATTACATATGAAGTGAGATATTATTTTTTTCTCCTCATAAAATTCTCAACAAGCAAACTCCAGATGTCAGCATTTAAACACTATCAGGTATTACTTATGTAGCACCTACAGACCCACAGGAAAATCTCAGGTGTATCATGCTCCTAACCTTAGGGGCACAGTACGTTTTGAATTGCTTATGGCTTTAGGTAGCATAAGTCAGCAAAAGTGAAGATCAGGAAATGTTGGCACTATTTTGGTTCAGTATCTTTCTACCTTTTAAAAATAATTACAAGTTGCAGCTTAATCAGAATTTAAAATGATGCAGAGGTTGGTGCCATGGGGAAAAAAAAAAAAAAAAAAAAAAGAAAAAGACAAAAATAAACCTTTTCTTCACTGTGAAAATTTCCTCACTATGAGGGTGATGAGACACTGGAACAGGTTGCCCAGGGAAGATGGGGATGCCCCATCCTGGAGGAGTTCATGGTCAGGTTGAACAGGGCTTAGAGCAACCTGGTCTAGTATGAGATGTCCCTGCCTGTGGCAGGGAGGTTGGAACAAGATGATCTTTAAGGTCACTTCCAACTGAAAGCATTCAGTGATTCTATGAAGTCTACAAGTACAGCAGCAATCCACTTCTACTGACCCATGCTTTCGACTAAGTAGACAAGTGGACACCAGAATAAGCCCGGGCAACTTCAGTAGTCAGCTGTTGTCATTGCTTCTTGGTTGACTGAAGCTATATGGACAGGTCTGCCCCTTGGTACTGCTTCTCTTGCACCGGTGGCTTCTTACAGGAGAAACACCATTGTCCTCTGTGTCACTTCTTCAATCATATTAATCCCTCAATGAGTTGTTGCTGACTATGTGTATCTGTAATAGCTTGAGTTACATCTTCTTGAAAGGTTCAGTGGCTTCTTTGCTTGTCTAGGGAAGAGGTGAGAAGAGGCAGTTTGAAGGGGTTGCTGCCATGCTGGTTCTGACAAGTGTGTTTGATGGTTTTATGGAGTTTTTTGAATCTGTTTTTCTTGATCCAGAAGAAAACTTAAGTTTGGAGGTCTGCCTGCTCTTTGTGTCTTCAAAATAGACCAGTTTCTATCTGCAAGAGGAGATTTATTGAACAGCTTGAGGATTTATAAACTATTCCTTATATTCCTCTAGTATTGTCCCAGAAGGCATTAGAATGATGAATCCCCTGTGCATCTTAGTTTTTTTCTAGTTGATCTGAGAAGGTTTTATTCAGTGCTGCAAGGTCTTCCTCCCCAGCTCACCACTGCCCTTCTCCATGCCCATATATCCTGGTGGGAGCACATACAAGCAAGTCCTTACATATCAGCACTGGAAAGCAGGGTAGCCAACACTAACCCATCAGTTTTGTGAGAGGAGAACACTTTAAATGCAGAAATATACCTCTAAGACCAGCGTGTCATAAACATAGCAAATGCTAACACCAGAGCCTTGCTGCTGAGGAAAATTAAAGCTAATATGGGCTTGGCCAAAAAGGTAAGAAGAGTCAGAACTGGAAAAAAAAACAAACAAAAAAACAACAAAAAAAACCAAAACAAACAAACAAAAAACAAAAACAAACAAACAAACAAAAAAAAACCCAAACCAAACCAAAATAAAAGTTGTTATGCTTAAAAAATAATGTTTTGCTTAAATTGTTGAACTGTGGTCAAGCGAACGAAAAAGGGGACAAGGCTGTTGCAAGGGGTTTCGCTGCAACAGGGAATGTGTGTGTAGGAACATATAGCATGTTTGGTCTTAACACTCCAGATCTTTTACCATATCCTGCCCAGCACTGCTGAAGTAAACCAGGTGTAAGTGGTTTCAAGAAAACAGCCAAAACCACATCTTACCCAGAGAAATTGTGTCTTGAACATGAAGGCTTAGTTCTCCAGGGCCAGAGCTCCTCTCTCCCCACTGGTAGCCCATGAAAGTGTTTACAGAGGCCAGCAGCCCAAAGGAATTGAATTTGGGATCTTGAAAGCTCCAGCCTTCACAAAATAAACCTTCAAAGGAGATTCAGAACTATCGGCAACAAAATACTTTCTATTCTCATCCATGGCAGCCCACTCCATTCCAGTCTCATGTTTATTTAACAATTTAAAAAATAAATCCATTACTTTGAGTTCAGAGGATTTATATTTTTAAGGTCTGTGGGTTTTTTTTTCCATACACATTTCCAATAATATTCTATATTTTCTTTTTCGTTTTGTTATTTTACTTCAAATATAATTTGTTCTCATTGGTAATTGCAGCTCTTGTTTTTTCGTGATGTTGGTAATATGATAGGTGAGGAAACATTGATGACAAAAGCTCCGATGCTTCTCCTCTATATGTGAGTGGTACAAATTGATACCTTTTTCCACAAGGGAGGTTTGGCTTTAAATAGGTCCAAACAACCATATTTTAAAATATCAGCACTTAGGCTGTTTCTGCAAAGTCTGCTTCCCATGCTGTCAGCATGGAATTGGTGTAAGCTTCACAAAGAGCATAGTCAGGGGGCTGTTTAAGTTTCATTAAAAAATAAATAAAACCCAAATCCCTTAGATCTACTTAATTGCCCCCAAAACTGGACAAACACCAGAGCTAATTTGAACTATTTGCTCCAAATTATTCTTGTGAGTTTAGCTCCTTGCTTGCTTACTGGTAGTTCAAAACTCACACCAACTATATGGCGTAGACCTAGAATTCTGGAAAAAAATCAGGAGGATTTTTTTTGCTGCACCCAAGTAGTCAGATTTGATTATTATTGTCTGATGAGACTGATTGACAATGTCACATATTCCCACCTTGTATGGCTGAAGCATTTTAAATGGAGGGAAAAAAATAACCTCGAAAGCAATTAAAAACAAACAAACAATCCATCATGACTTTCTTATATAGAAAAGGGAGTTCAAACCTGCTTTTCTAACTATCTCCTGTCTAACAAACTATATTATTTCTGCAATAGGCATCTTCTTTTTAGTGAAAATGTAATAGAAAGGCCCTTGTCTCACTTGGGGTTTCTTGAAAGCTAAGTCAGTCATAAGCACCAGACCAGAGCACCTTAAAAGTGAAGAATAAAAAATAATAAAAAAAACCAACAACAAAACACGACAAACCAATTAATATATTATCTGACTGTTTCACATGTTTGGATATCAGTCAGGCCACACTGGAGATACTTCTCAAAGGCTTCACAACTACATGTAAAGGAAGAATGAAGCTTTTAGCTGTCATATCTTCAAGGTCACTGAGCACATGCCTGGCACACACACACATTTCAAAGAATGGTGGCTCTGGCAGGACCGAGCACTGCCCACCTGAACCACAGAAGAATTTATCCCTGCAGACCATCCAGGAGAGGAAGCAAGTGCCACAGAGTTTCTCCATCTTTAATAGTCTAACAGTATGAGAATCCCCACAGAAAAAAAAAACCTCTCTTTTACTTTTCTCAGCACAACTGCTTTAGTAGGACTACAAGACTATCTGATAAGAAAAAAAAAAAGTTAGAAATATATGAAGAGAAAAAACAGACTCTCTACTCGTTGATGTTCTTATTGGTTTCATTCCCAGGCTCTGCCTCTTTGAAACTAACTTTAGATCGAAACTGTGCAAGTTTGCCCCATGAGGAGGAGGGTGAAGTTGGGAGGCTTCTCGCTCCAGAACTTCTGTGGGTCTCCTGCAGGGCTCAAGGGATCACAAAGGGCAACCAACATTTGGACCAGCTCAGCATGCCATTGCTTGTGCAAAGCAGGTGTCTAGCCACCAGACTTGAATAAACTGGCCATAAATAGTTAATTAAATGCATTTGTACCCCACCACCTGATTTGCATGCAGAATTGCCAAAGCAGTGTGCTAAGATTAGACACAATGTACTCCCCGAACACAATTGTACCACTGAAACAGTCTGAAAATCTGGTGCATTGAGTTAAATTTTCACATTGTGCCTTCTTGTGTAATAACAATAATCTCCTCTGCCTCAGAGTATAATCGCAATAAAGAGCTTTTTGTGATTCATTCAGTGTTTATTCACTCAGTAAACAGCCCTTTATTGCTTTTTATACTACAAAGCAAATGAGATTATTGCTTAAATTGTCCAGTAGCTACTAGCTTCTGTCCTCTGGCTTGCTTGTTCAGTTTGTTTTTGTGTTGTGGTTTTGGAAGAGAAAACTTGTTTAAAATTAGCTCCCCAATAAATCACAGTAACAATGAAGTGAGAGTTTCTGCAGTGTGACAGATTTGTAGCTTTTTATGTTTGTAATGATGATGATATGTTTTCCAGCTTATTTATTTCCTTCTGCCTTTACTCTCTAACTCTGAAGTCTGCTGCAGTGAAGAAAACCCTAAATGTTGGAGCTTGAGAAGGAAGAACTAGCAGTCCTTGAACTGAAGAACTAGTAGTCCTTGGACTGCACTATTTCCAGGATAGAAAGGTGCAGCAAAGAAATGAATAAACAGGTGGGAGTCCATTGTTTAGAGTTGAGAGGCATCAACTGTAGTTCACATCCTACCCTGCTCCTAAGAGCTTGAGTGATTTCCTTCACTCATCCCTGTCTATACAATAAGGTTAGTGATGTTATCTCCTTTGTAAAGTGTCCCAAGATCTTTGGGTCGTTAGCAATAAACAGTTTTGTTACTCAGTGATGCTCCAAGGAGTTCCCAAGAGCAGCTGTTCTTAACACACCGCCTCCCAATGAAGACCTATGGTGGAGCAGCTCTGCAGGCCTCAGAGTAAGAGGACTGGGAACATTATAGCCTTCATTATGGAAAAGAACAAGTCAGCTATAGCCAACATTTGTGCATTCACTCCTTTTCTGAGTGTGCAAATGGAGCAGCTCATAATTATTCCTCACCATGAGGCCAAGTGGCATATTCACCAGGAGAACGGGAAAAAATATTTCTCTCTTTCAGGCAGTAACATGTAAAAGGCATTTCATATCTCAGTCCTGCCAACTTTCAGACGTTAGCCAAGCATTTCACTGATAATTATTGATCTTCTGTATTTATAGAAAGCGAGGGCCTAGTACAATTCAATATTCAAGAGATGCCAATTTTATATGAATACCTGAGAATGACTTGGTTGTTTTCCATTTCTGTAATTGCTTCTGTATTGCTGGGGCATGAATTGCATTCTTTAAAATCCACCTAGAAAAAGAAACATAAGCAAGGAAGCTGCACCTGAATTTCTTCTTACTGAAGCCAGGCATGTTGTTTGCGGTTTTGGCACTTCAGTTATTGGTGTCCGACTTCATTTACTCACATCTAATGTCAGCTTCCACACTCAAATGGATACCTTAAATTAATTGATCAAGAATTGGAAGTTGGGTCTCTCAACCTGTTAAATGTGCAACTGGGTCCATATTTTTCTAATGAACTCTGTATTTTCTACAAATTCTTTGCATTTAGCTAGTCTTGACAGCATTTGAGTGACTGTATATCTTCTCTGGATAATAGTGTTTCCTGGATTTAGCTCTTCTCCTTCTGTGTTGTTAGATGCAGTTGTTTAATCAGTATATAGCACCTATTTTAATCCTAATCTAGACAGTGATACAATACTTGAACAGAGCAGGTCAAGTCCCAGCTCCACTGAAGTCCTCAGCAAAACCTCAGATTGGTGGCACCAGAATACCTCCCTATTGCCTGAGCTTGTGTAGTGGTTCGACATCTTGGGGCTGAAGGACCTGATCTGGTTGTTCCCAGGATAAACCTAACATAGGTGATGTTGTACCCACCATGTGTCTGACCTTGCTCACAGTGCTAATTGGTAGCCTGTGTGCTGCAGAGGTTGAGATTGCACTGGTCATATGAGTATCTCAGTACTTGAAACCGAGACCAAGGCCTAAAGCACCATGATACTACAGTTCTGACAGCAAAGTCTCCAGAGGTTCCTCTTTGAGATCCTACAGTATAAAAGATATCCTGATCATAGGGAAAAAAACAAACAAACAAACAAACAAAAAACAACCCAGATTTCTTTGATGCTAGAAGTGTCAGCCACTGCGTAACATTGACTGCATGTATATTAAAGGGGAGATTTTGGAGTACTGACAAGGAAGCACTGTCCTCCCTTTGGGCAGGCAGACATCACACTGATCACACTGTCAGGGAGACCACTGCATATCTCCTCTCAGCTCATCTCATGCCA
Source organism: Ceyx cyanopectus (assembly GCA_013401355.1). Lineage (NCBI taxonomy): Eukaryota > Metazoa > Chordata > Aves > Coraciiformes > Alcedinidae > Ceyx > Ceyx cyanopectus. The sequence continues at coordinate 176,977 of VYZU01066380.1, read as the reverse complement.
GTGGCTCTTGAAGAGGTGATGGTTCAGAGCAATGCTCTATGCTTCCCAGCTCTGTTGAAAGCACACTGGGAATGACATGCTGGGTTTCCCTATGAGGCTTCTGCCAGTTCTGTCTCTGGCTCCTGTATGGATGTGACATATTTGATGTAAATGGATAGGAATACACTATGCTTCATAGTTTCCGTGCATAAGAACTTGCTAAGTGCATGGCCTCATCTATGATTAGATTTTTGTTTCACAGAGCAACAGTGATTTATGAAGCATGTTTTCATGTGATAACCAGAAAATGTTTCCATTTGATGATTGGACAATGTACTTTCCTTTATCAAATCTGCTTGAAAACCTTTTATTGTTTTAAGAATACATTCTCCAGGACATTTGTTGCCTTAACCACATTTCATTTTAGAGGGGCTTGCTTTGCTAAAGCTTGCAGGTTGCTGGATGAAGCATGTGGTTTGTTGGAACAAGGTGGGGAAATGTGAGCTGATGGTCAACATAACAAGCAGGAACCTCTAAGTGTTTCTTCAATTAGCATCCCTGACACTGTTTTTTTGGGTGCCCTTGAGCAAGCCACTTTGCCTCCATGTGTGTCAGCTCCCCAGCTGAACAAGAACGGTCCTCTTCATTTTCTCCTGCAGACCTTCAGCCTCTTCCTCAGAGGCTCTGGTTCTTACTGGGGCTTGCCTGGTACCCAAAGTGGAGAGGCTTTGCAGTCCTGACTGTCACAAAATATTAATTAATCATTCAAATAAATTATGTCAAAGAAATATGAATTAATCATTGCTCCAGAAAAGAGCTTGCCACAGCTGCTCTCTGTGGGCCCCTGGTACAGCCTCGGAGCTGCTGGAAATGCGCCGGCTTTTCGAAAATGGCCCATGGACATGATTAAAAGAACCGCTTCAAATCATCCCAACTTTTTCACTATTAAACAGCAGCTACAGCTCCTTCTCTTTTTGATTTTCTTTTCTTATTCTTTCATTTTTGGTTTTGGTTATGGTTTTTCTCATTTTTGTTTTTTGTTTTGTTTTGGTGGTGGTGGTGGTGGTTTTTTGGGGGTTTTTTTTTGAACCTGGCAGCCTTAGTCAATAAGCCATAAGCGCCTAGCTAAGAACTGCTGTCATCAGACAAAAAGGCCTCCAAGTCCACAATCCCTAACAACCTATTTTAATAACAAGAGCAATAACGGGATTTATTATGCATGCAGCTTTCTGCAATCATTTCTGAAGAGAAAATTAGTTTGAAGCCTCAGGCGACAGTTGAACTCTCAGAGGCGCCTAAAATAAAATAAGGGGGGGGGGAGGGTGGTAGAGAGGGAGGGGTCTGAAAAAATAATAACTGGGGAATAAGTGTGAAGGGAAAAGTTATTGGAGCAAGCATGCTGGTAAACTTTATCAGTGGCTTGCTCTTATCCTCTGGAGGGGGAGCACAGTATCTGGGGGCTGTGTGGTGTGGCCAGGCTGCTGGTGCCACAGGTGCTGCAGGAGCTGGGATAGTCTGGTCCAGTGTGGGCTGCCAGGAGCACAGCCCTGACACCTCGATTTACTGCACAAGTGGAGTGGCCATAAATTCCAAAGGGCCTCTGTTCTGAGAAGTAAATCTCAGCTCAGACAGGGGGGTAAAAGGAAAACATGATAACAAAATAACAATTATAAAAAAAACCCAAACAAATAAAAACAAAGGACAAGGGTTGGGGAGCTGCTGGAGCTGTTGGAGGCAGGGGATGTAAGAGCAGCGGGCTGGCTGCGGGTTAGTGGCAGGAGCAAATCCAGCACTCACATAATGCCCTGACCTGTGCAGGTGTCTGCCTCAGGGACTTGCAGTCACTGGAACCACACCTGCCCCTTCACCACCAACAAAATTTGCCACTTTTCCCAAAAAAATTGCCACTTATCCCAAGGAGGATGCTGTCCCAGTTCACGACAATGACCCGTGCTTTTCTCTAACAAAGGGGAGGTCAGGCTACAGGCTTGTTCCTCACAGACATGCTGAATTCCTCTCTCAGTCTGCACCTTCAGAGCCTGCATCCAAACCATCAACCTCTCCCCATGGCATGTGAAGGGATTTGAAGGGCCTGAAGTAGATACTGTTTGGTAGTTGGGACAGGCTGAGATACAAACTGAAACCCAGAAATTACTTCATTAGTATGATGCTGGGACTTGCTTTTCAAGGTTCCCAAATTCCCCTGTGAACCCAGTGCGGTGCAGGATGGAGCCAGCAAAAGACGCTGAACTTCAGGGACAGGGTTGGATCCTTGCTGGCTTCTCACCTGCCCTGCCAATGACTTCCCTGTGGTAGAGCACACCAGCAATGATGGGGTCACACCCAGGGCCAGCTGCCACAATACCAGCCCATCCCCTCTCCCTTCTGAAACCCAGGGCAGGTTTGCTTTCCCCTGTTCCTTGCTTTCCATTCCCATTTCAGATAAACCTTTGACAGAGGAGCAAGGTGTGAGGCTGAGTAGCGCATAGTTGTTCTTTCTGAAACATGCAACGTCAAGAGTGTGCTTTTAATTGTGTGTGTATATATATGTATATATATATATATGTATATCCCTATCGCAGACAGACAATTACTTTTATGTAGGACTGAGTGCTGCCTTCTTTTTTTTTTTTTCTTTTTTTTCTTTTTTTTTTAACTCTTGGGAATTTCTTTTTCCCCCTTCTGAGGCAATGCATGAACTTCACTGCTGGGAAGAGTGTGGACCCAACTGACTGAGACGAATAATCTCAAACCTGCTATTAGATGCTCCTTGATTTTTTTGGTCTCTGGTTTTAAGATACATTATTTCAACTCTGGAGTTTGTGGACACCACTTTTGAACTGTAAGAAAGGTGGCCAAAGAAAATAAAGTGTGGTTATTGTTTAAAAAGCCATCGTACCCAAAAAGTATATGATCACTTGAAGGCAACATCAGAGAACAGGGTCTTCTGCTGGCTTCATCCTGGGCCTTGGCTAACCAAGTAATTCCATAGTGATATTTATGGCTGTATATAAAAAAGAAAATGGTCTGAAGTCCTGTGGCTGTTTGGTACCCACGTCTTTAATGTCAAACTGCTTATTCATGCTAAACAGTGCGATTTAATAAAACAGTTATTGTATGTTATTTAAATACTAATTTATTATTAAAACATATTTATGTATAACTACAAATTATAAAGTACCCGGGGAAGTGCAGCCAATCAAATCAGTGGACTGCCTGATGATATCCTTTTCTAGGCCCACTTATATATAGAAAAGAAGTTGACTTATGCAGTGGGAATAAAACTAACTTAACTGCCTTTATGGGTCATTTCTTTCTTTGATGAATACTTGTAACTCCCTTTAACCGTAATAGGACCTTTGCTTTCCAACTGAGCAGAAAATAAACAGACCTACCTCACTGTAGGGGGTCTATTGCCTTTTGGGGGGCTCTGAACAAGGTTAAGCAGAGGCAGATGAAATGTTCTCTGCTTTAATAAAGCATATCTAAAATATTAGTGAATAAAGTCCTCTTTCCCTGTTTCCTGCCAAATGCTACCCAGAGGATCCTGCTGGTTGCACTGGTGCCTGCCAGTGCAAAATGAGGTACCAGTGGGTCAAACCCTGTCTGGCAGTGGCAGGGTCCCACTCCTTGGTGGTCACACCAGAAGACTGGACTGCTGATGAAGAAATGTTCTCTAGACTTTTTTGACAGTGTTATAAGATTTTTTCACTCACACACACATTCCTGGTCTTCATTGTTGGCCTTTGCATCTGAGAGCATAAAGACATGTTGAAAGAGAAGAAAGGAGAAGTGCTCATCCCAGCCTTCCTTTTTTTTTNCCTTCCTTTTTTTTTTTCTTTTTTTTTTTTCCTCCAGTTTGTTTTGCCTTTTTTTCTTTTTCCTCTGGTTAAATCATATGATTAATGAAGCATAGAAAGGAAAAAAAATAAATAAAGGTAGCTCTTTCCTGACTTCTTTTCCAAATGCAAAGTGCAGTTGCTGCTGCAGATACAGGTTCTTCAACTCCAATAAGCTTTCACAGCACAACCAGCCTGACACGCAGCCAAAAAGGAGAAAATCTGATCTGGTATTTATGTCTCTGTTTAGGGAACTCAACCCAAAACAAGGTGGTAGGTGAGAAAGGAGACAATGAGAGAGGGGAAAGGGAACATGTTATTTAAGGAAGCAAGACAAAGGAAGCCTGTTAAGATCAGCTCTCAAGTAAATGAGAAACACTTTGAACTCCTGTATCCTGGTGGTTTTACGAATTAACTTTGCAAAGTGGCTTGTTTTTCCTTTGTGAGTCTTGTTAAAGTCTGAGGGTTGCACATAGAGGTGTTGTATCACCAGCAGGTATCAGACAGCACGACTCCCCTGAAATCAGTGTAACTACATCCACTTACAAAAGAGGCAGCTCCGGGAAAAACAGACACATCCCCAAGAGGTGTGTTAAAGGCAGGGAAAGCACCAAACGCTGTTAGAAACTCTCTCCTAGTAATTTATGTGTTATTTTAACTTATTGATGTCATTTTCTAAAATGCATTTTGATTCACTATTACAAATTCTGAGCAATTAACAGATATGTTGATTCACGTGCTGTTTTATTTTATCTTTTCCCCCTTTGTTTTGTAGGAAAAAAAAAATCCATTCCTAAACAAAACAAGATCTTTAAAAATATATTAATTAAATTTCAATAGTAATCTCACTTTGGTTGAAAGAAAATACTTCTGTTTATTAATTAAGAGGAATTTGCTTGTGTTACTTCCACTGAACAAGCACTTTGTTTTGCCACAAGAGGCCAAATACTTTGAATTTTCATGTGCTGCAAGGATGAAGCCCTGTCATTAGTGAACTGAATGCTGTAGGACTTGGAGCAAAGGCAGCAGTGGGCCAAGTCTTGCAGTTTTTACTGACACTTCCATAACCTTCTAAGTATTTCTAAGACAGCCATTCACATCAGAATCTGAGCTCCAGATGAGTCATTTATTATGAATACATGGCTTGTTAAACTGCCTTTTTTTCTGCCCACAGTTAGTGAAAAAAAACCCCAACAAAACAACAAAAAAACCCCACACCCAAAACACAACCGTTATCTTCTTGCAATTTGCTCAAAACCAAACTTCAGTCTGGCCACCCCCTTTTATTTATTTCCAAGTCGTTGGTGTTTATAAAGCGTAATATGAACATGGCACTATTTAGCACTGGAGTGTTACAAGGAGGGCTCTGAAGAGCCCTCTGTGGAGGTCTTTCTGCAGGGCTAGGGTTTTTTTTGAAGTTCAGATGAGTTAAAGAGTATGTCAACACAAAAAACAGGTCCAAATATCAGCCCAGGATCTTCTCCTGCAGTGAAGACAAAGTGTTCTCTGCCCAAGTCCATGATTATTTGATTGCTTTTGTGCTCATTTTGCTGAGAGAAGCTGGTGTAAGAATGGGCTGGAGCAGAGTCCTGGCTGCTCATCGTGTTAGTAACGTGGTAGCTTTCATAGATCTCCAGAAAAAAAAAAAGTAGTTCACATTGTGCTAGGGAGCAGACCATCAGTTTCAGCAGGGTTGTTCCCCTTGAAAGACAAGGTCCTGGTTTGAACTGGTTTTAGATCCTGACCTGGCCTCCGTGTACCTCTGTGGATCTCAGTAGCTCATTGTGGGGGCTCTGCAGAGGCTGATGCTCCAGCTGGTTTGCAGTCCAAGCAAAGCCGTCTTCCTGCTGGAGTGGATGTTCAGCTGTGTGCTTTTGGACAACTAACCCACACTTAAACACCATTTACACTTCTTAATGGCATCACTGTGACATCTGGTACAGTAACTCTGGAGGATTATGTGAAATGAAGGGTGAAATAACTTCACCAAAAGGCAAATGCTGAAGCATTCCCGTTTGTGTATTGAACATTCCTGTAGGCTCTGTACCTGCTCTTTTCAGACAATACTTTCTTGGCTGGCTGGATTATTGCATATCACCTCTCTAACCTGCTCTATTAATTTCCATTGACTGTGAAAAGAACATGTCAAGTAGGGAGGAAAAAGGAGGGGGAAGTCTTTTAATCCATAAGGCACAGTTCTTAAAAGCACCTTGTTGTGTAGTAGCTGCACACAAGTGAAGAATTTGTCAAGAATAGAGGGCTGCTGCTAATTGTCTGAATAAATTACAGCTTTGGAGCCTGGAAGCCACAAATCATGTCATTGTAACACTAAGCTGTTCCTTTATGGAATTGGTCTTTTACAACCTGGAAAAAAACTTCTTAGAAGGCTGCCCTGCAGGAAAATATTGGGGGGGGGGGGGGGGGGGGGGGNGGGGGGGGGGGGGGGCGGTGTGAGACAGGACAGGGGCAGTGTGTGTGAGTGAGTGTGTACAGGGGGATGTGAACAGGGCAACTCCATAGGATTCCAGCACCTGTCTCTGAGAGCAGGGCTCCTAATTGACTCCCCTTTTACACTGACACCAGCCAAGTCATCTGCAGCAGCACAGGTGAAGTGCTGAAGAAACGAGCATGTTTAAGATACAGTTTTGGCTGATGCTGAGTTCTGTGTATGGATGTCAGTTTGTTCCTCCCTGGAAGGCAAAAGAAAATATGAAATTTGTTATAAAGCAAACACTACAGATTCATGTTACATTCACCTCATTGCAGAGTACTCTCACAAAGCACAATTGATTATTTTACCCTTTTTTTTCACAAGTGTGGAGCAACAGGTACATATCTCCCTTGTTCATTCCTATTTTACCTACAAGCTTTAACAATGGTAAAAGAAAACGGAATACAGGATTTTTAAAAAAAGTCTTCTGAAGTATCTGGTTTCAGACTGTGGGCTGAGTCCTGCTCGCACTGTTGTCATTTGAAAGGCTCCTGTGAGTTCAGCAGACTTTGGATGGAGGCAGGTCTGTGTGCAGCTATCCAGTGTAGCGCAATCCCTAAAAGGGGAGTTGAGTTTTGTGTAGAAAATGACTCTTCCAGATAATTCCCAGTTCATACTGTTAACTAGACAATAAAGCTGTGCTCAGGCTCTTTTCCAGTTTATTAGTGGTGTTTAGCAAAGTACTTCAGGCTTCTTTGCAGACCACAGTAATTGGTTACCAGACACTGGTAGACAAGCTGCCTGATAAAATTCATAGTCTGTAATGAGGCAGACAGGCATGATAACACAGTAATAAATCACAGCCATTAGGGCATATACCTGGGATTGCTGGCAGAGGCGGTTTAGTCAGAAGTCAAGAAGAACCCATAGCTCCATGTCATACTCCCCTTCTTGGTCAAAGCTCTCCCTGGGTCCTCGCCAGGTGTCAGGTCAAATGTGGCTTTGAGGCCCATGCTAGAGAGAAGGTAACTACAGCTCAAATGCCAGGCATGGGCTGTGCTCAGACTTGTTCTTCAGAGGTTGCATGAGAAATAAATAATAATTATTACACACTTCAGGAAGCTTGTAGTTTAGATCCTAGATGAACTATCCACCACTGCCGTACATGAATAATTAATTGCAAGTCCTGGTAGCTGTCTGGGATCATTCTTTGCACATCCCAGAAGTGACAGGGGATAAACACACACCACTGATTCTGTAAGTTGGTGAAAAGCTCAGTAAAGCTGATGAAAAAGTCTCAGTGTTATCGGTGGCTCCAAATCCTGCAACAACTGCTAGGGACAAGCAGTATGGGACAAATGTGCTCTGCACCATTAGGAAAACAGCTGCTTTTCCCAACACATTCACCCACTCCTCTCCCCTCCTCCATGGGCAGGCTAGTCCATGTGCCACAGGTAGTGAATGAGAAGAAAGTCATTCTTTGGCCAAAACTACAGCGCATTGTTAGATTTAGTGCACAACTACTTGTTTAGTGATTTGTTTTTCAGCTTGGACATAACCCATAACCTGCTCTTCAGTACATGTCCCAACCTGACAAAACTCTTTCTAAAGCATTATCCCTAGCCCCGTGCCTGTCAAATCATAGCAGATTACTCTGTCACTGCTTGTTTATAAAGTTTTGCCCACCTTCCTTGGAAAAACCCAATAGGCAAAATGCTGCCAGAGGTGAGCTAGCAATAGGAGCCAGTGTGACAGCTCTGACAGAGCAAGGCAGATGGCTGGATCCAAAAAGATGAGCCTCATATATGGGGGTCACAAATTCAAGCTCCATATCTGGGCTCTGTGGCTTATCTTTCAATGTGTGGAAAAATCCCTGTTTGTGAGTAGTGTGCAGGCACTTCCAGATGTGTTAGGATGTGCCATGCAGAGAAGTCCCTGGAGAGCTCAGGTGCCAATAGATAGGTTCACTTTTAGCACTGAAATTACAGAATGAGTTGAGCCCAGCCTCTGATGATGCCAATATTGTTTAATGTTCTGTATTATAGATTTACCTGAAGGTGAATGATAGTCTGCTCAATTTCCCCTGTGTTTATTTTGGTGTTCAACAGTTTCCCAATGCTTATCAGCACAGTTGTAACATGAGGTATGGTATAATACAGCTAACCATTAATTTGAAAGAAAATATACTGAGGGCTACATTTCTTTACTACAGTATAAATAATAAATTGAACCTTTTTATTTCTTTTTTTCAAAGATAAAGTTGAATGGAGTCACGCCTGAGCCCAGTTAAAGCTCTTAAGATTCAGAAGCTAAAATGTAGACTTTATAGACTTGTGTTATTTTTCTCGTACATTGTGGTGCATTCTGTTGTTAGGTTGTGCCCATAGTAGTGCAGGAGTTAGTAGATGCAACGAGGGTACAAAACACCTATTGTGCTTTCTCTCAACATTAAGATCGCTAAAGATCCTGAAGGATCTGGTGCATGAATTGAGAAGCAGGACTCTGTCACATTTCATGTCTCCTGGGTTAGCTTCCCATGCAGGCAGTAGAAGACAGCTGCAGTTTGGCTCTTCAGAGGAGCCACCTAAGATTTGCACTTCCCTCTATGAGCCAGACAGCAGAGTTCTTTATGCAATGCCCAGTACATCCAGGCCTCTTTCCCATGCAACTCTCTCACCCTGCACTTCCATGTATCTAGGTGGCCACATCTCTTCCTTTATTCCTTTCCAAGGCAGCCACTAGAGCTGCCCTTGCTTCTGAATGGATTTTTGTTTGCCATTGTATGTAACTGCACCTTTAGCTCTGGTTTCAGTTTGGTGCAAAGCAAATTAATTCTTTTGGCAGATTTTAACACTGTCAGTGGGGGTTCTTGTGGTACATTATCAATGCTCCTTGCCCTGATGATGCATAACACTAATCCATCATTAGAGCAAGAGTGTGCTCTGATGATAGATTAAAATAATTTATCATAAGAACAAGGGGCTATAATGTAACACTGTCAAAAGATGGCACCATGCAGAGACAAACGGATCAACGAGAAAACTCAGTAATGCTCACTGAATCATGTGGCTCTGCTGCCAAGAGGCTCTTCTGCAGCAAAAGTCTGGCAACCTGCAAAAATATGATTATTCTCCTTGCTGAAACAATGACTTGCAGTAATGGCAGTGATTTAAGGATTTTGTTTGTTTGAACAACAAAGGGAACCTCCCATTGCTGTCCACCCTCCTTTGGGGACTAAATTCCAGGTACAATTACAGATCTTTTTTCCCCTGTGTGTCTTAGTTTTTAAGGCTATTCACATCATAAAATGCAAATATTACAGCTATTTAAACCATCAATCCAAAGCAGGTTTGCTGTAGCAAGTTAAGTGACTAGGAAAGAGGATTTAAAACTCAGGAGATGTGGTTATAGTCTTAGCTTTCTTTTAGAAGCACTATATCTGTAATTCAGCACTTCATTCCTGTCTAGTGCACATTTGCTTAACTGTAGCCATATGTTTATGTGGATTCTTCAGAACTCTGTTAAAATAAGGATTAACTGCAACACCTATTTAAATGCCTTCCTGGACATAAGTTTATGAAATCTGGACTGAAAGCAAACATTGTGCAAAAGGTTTAAGAAAAACCTCAGAAGTTTCTATTTCTCTGCCCATGGACAACCATATTTTGTGTTGTCTCTAAGAAATGGGTTGTCAAAGGTCCCTTGTCAGTTGAAATGCAAAAGAAAAAGGATCTGCTGAAAGGACAGATCCAATAATTCACAGAATTATAGAATAAATCAGGTTGGAAGCAGCCTCAGGATGTCATTCACTATATTTCTGTCTGGAAAGCAGATAGTATATGGGTAAGTGTTAAAAAAAGAAACCTTCCAAAAAACAGAGTGATCTTGAATTTTCGCTGTGATTCCAGAGTATTTGTATCTAACAAAGGAGACACTCCATAGGATGAATAAAAGTACCTCTGTGCAACATTGATTTTCCACAGTCTAAATGACAGTGGTTGCCAGTCTTCCTATTACTATAATTGCTGGCTAAATGAGCTATAATTGTATTAAGTGGTAACTCTGAAATATGTATGTACCATAAAAAGGAGCTGGAGCATTATAGGCATAAAAATTTGACCAGCAGTATTTGGAATAAGTTTGGGATGTGGGAGGCTGGTTGCATGGAAAAAAAAAAAGCCAACAAAAAAACAAAACACAAACAAAAAAGAAACATTAGCTCAGGTGGGTCCTGCTTTGTCAGGAGGGAAGATGCCTCACTGCAGGGATTCCAGCCTGTGAGACTGTGTGCACTGCAGGTCTGGTGCCTGCATCACTGCTGTGAACACAGGGATGCCAGTGGGCTCCAGGTGAAGCCAGCCCACACTACTTCTGCTCTTTAATAAATAGAGGGGGAGGCTGATCTGCAAGTCCAGCCCAGCAGGCTCAGCGAAGCAGTTTCACATGCAAATACAGTGTATGTGCCCTGGGAATCATAAATAACTAGTCACCAGCAGTGTATCATTAAGAAAACAGAGAACCCATCCAAAGCAGAGAAGCATATCTTTGTGCCTGTCAGGAGCACTGTGTGGGCAGCCTGAGGAGATGCCATGAGCAGGGTGGCTTCCAGAGGAAATTCTTTGGGTCAGTGCTGTTGGTACATCCTATTTGCATGGAGTCCACATTTTCTGGCCTTGGTTCACCGTTTCACTCACTAAATATTGTTTCTTCCTTACTTAATATTGAACAAAATAATGGTGGATTACACAGTACTTAAGACTTTCCTTCCTTTTTCTATTTCTTTTGGCTGTTAGTTGTCACTCTCTTTAATAACAAAAGAATTACAGTAGTTTCAATATGACTTTTCAACTTGATATGATAACTAATGATAGTAATATTTTTAAAAGTCAAACTGAACTGTTTTCACTTATCCAAACCAATTGCTGCAGCATTTTGGTTTGCTCAAATTTGACATTTCAGAATCGTATTTTGTTCTAATTTCAGATAGGAAAATTGTTTCCTTCCTGGGCAATTTAGGACATATTTGGGAATATTTGTGGATGCTCTGCCTTGGAATGTGACTGAAAAGAGTATTTGCCAGGCCAAAAACAGTAGAAAATTATCAAAATACTGCCCATGTTAATTTTGTCTTGAAACCCCATAAAATGGAAATAATATTCTAATGAAACGTTTTCTGGGTTAAATACCATCAAATGTCATCTCTCCTTTCTGTTAGCCTGATGCAATAGTGGGTAACCACATTCTTACCCAGGAGGATTTGCTGCCAGTTTTTGCAACAATACTGCAACCATACTTGTTATTTCCAGCATAGAAAGACAAATGGACCTCTGTGGAGAAATGCAGCAGAATTCCAGCAGCCACTGAATCGTGGGGCAGCCTTGCCATGGTTTGAGGGCTCTTGGCCGAATCCTTAGCACGGTTGATGAAAATGTTACAGTAACATTATTGTATGCAGCAGGGAATTAATCTATCCTCAAAATCTTGCACTCAGTTCCCATTTCACCAGCAGCAAATTGATTTCTTGGCAGGGGAAAAACACCCACCCTCTTCCCCGCCCCGCTTTTTTTTTTTTTTCTTTTTTTTCCCCTGACTGGGGAAACTGGGAGGAGCACTTTGCACCACTCAGCACACGAAGGTTCACCAGTCTGCTCTGCCCGTGCAGGAGCACCCAGGGCAGAGACTGACCCAATGCTGAGGCATGCTTGCTTTGCAGCCAAAGCATTCTTAAGACACGGCAGTTCTGTGCCTAGGAAACAGCCCATTATGACCACTGAAGCAAACATGCCAATTAAAGCAGTCCTCAGGGCAACCTCAGCCTCCATAGTGTCAGCCCAGCGCCAGGAACTGCCAGGCTTACAGAGAAAAAAATGAACCAGGCTGCTGACTTTGGGGTGAATTGCACCTGGGTATTTCAAGGGTTTACAGGAGCTGAGACTATCCCCTGAGGCTTCTGTACTAAAGACATTTCCTCATTGTCTTAAAAACTCAGATTTGCCTGAACGTGGTAGGAAATGCATTTCACCATGCTTGTCTGCACCAGGACACAACTTTGCTAATCCACCACAGGGATTGTGCAGGATCCAGTTCTCCTTCAGTAGAAAAGGGGCTGGATATGCTTTCCCGTTTGTACATTAATATTGAATTTGTTTGTCCAAACTTCCTGCCCTGTTTGGGGAATGCTATATTTGCAACTTGAATGGATGGATGAAAGGATTTTCAAGAGGAACAAAATCCTCAAAATAAACCATAAGCAAGGATTTTAAGTGCTGTCCTTCCCTTCCCCCTACTTCTTAGTGTTTAATTGAGTCATCTGTAAGCATTTTGGTAGGTCAGGAATGCAATTAAATAGCCTGTCTATCGTAAAATATTTGAGCAGTAATACCTGATAAAATCATCATTATCTTGGAGTAATTGACCACATCAGATAATTAAGGTTCCTGAGGCAAAGCTTCACCCCTAAAGGAAGTTCAGTAATATTAGAGCATGGCTGCAGTAGTCAAGACTATGTTACTGTTTCCATTAGAAGCCTTATATTCTAGAGCTGTGTAATTCTACCAGTAAAATGGCTGTAATTTCAGAGTGGATTCATGTTCATATATATATATATATATATATNAGAAAAGAAAAGAAAAGAAAAGAAAAGAAAAGAAAAGAAAAGAAAAGAAAAAAAATCTTGCTGAAAATAAGGTTTGAATAACACTTCGCATAATACCAGAAAAACAAAACAAAACAGAATGACAAGATTACATCTTATCTACAGCCTGGTGAATTTTCAGCCTGAAAAGTGTTTCACAGTTCTCCAATACTGTGATTACTTTAATAGTTTGGGAGTGAAGTCAATTCTACCCTTGATTTCTTCATAGTTCTAAAATATACCTTTAAGATCTTTTTCCCCAAGCAGAATCAGAAGAAGCTTTAAGAAATAACACTTAACAGAAGCCACTGATCTCAGTAGTAGAAGTGTAATGAGTATTTCCCTCTCCCTGAGCGATAATGCAAGCAATAGGCTTGTCACAGAATTAGTGACAAAAGAAACAAATCTGAAACTTCACTTAAAATGCAGGAGTGGATCAAAGCAAGGTCTGTCCACCCTGCTGCTTGTTTCTCACAGTGGTTGATACTGGATGTGTAGGTAAGACTTGTATGATCAGGGTGTGTGTCAAGTGATAACTGTAGCATCTGGTAATCAACAATTTGGGGTATTTTTTTTGCTGTATGATGCCTTTGGATCAGAAGGTTTCTTGTGAACAACCACTACTCATATCTCAGTCTCTACTGTCAGACTCAAAAATGTGACAAAGCACAAAGTGCTACAATTTGAAGACTTTTCACGTCCTTAGTACATCTGTACATCTAAGTAAAAGCACTGAGTGAGCTCAAAGCCTAGGTCATCATAATCCTCACAAATTAGTTGCTATCTCACAGCCTGGCGTGCTTTTGTCTCACCACAAGACAAATAAGCTGTAACCCTCACCCTGGGTACCATCGAGGGCTATGCCCCTTGGCCTCAGGATTAGGACTTTGCTCCTAATTTTTTGCTTCAGAATTAGGCCTTTGCTCATTTCTGTTTAGCAGGATAGTCAGAGCAGCCATGACCTCATTACTGTAACATCTGAGCTCTTCCCTATTTTTCATTGCATCTATTCTCCGAATCACATTTAGAGAGCAGGGAAAGAATTTGTACTTTGTTTAAAGGGAAGCAGGAGCGATGCAGATACCAACATCTAAGCACAGAGGGATTTTACCATTTAATATTCAGACACCTGCTGATTTAACCTCTCAAGCTCAGAGCAAACCAAGATCAAACTTTTTAACCAAGAATAAGGCCAACTACATTGAGAAGAATGGGGGTGGGAGTAAGTCTGTTGCAGGGCTTAGAGGGTTTGCTCCAGTCAGGTGCTGAATATAAATCTCATTGATGGCTGCAACTTCTTTCATTTCCAGGACTCTGAGTGATTCTGTGACGCACCTCTGTTGCCCAAAGGGCCAAGCTACTACTCTGTGATTTAAAATAGTATTTTCTCACTAGGTTCTGGGAGTTTAGAGTAGGATGTTGTATGTATTGAAGGCTTTACATTTTTTGTTCAATCACTGGTGGTGTTGCTGTTTTGTGCTTTGCAGTTTCTTTTCTCTGGAGTAATTCTCAGACCTCTTTGATTTTTTGAACTCAGTATCCTATAGCTTTTTTTTTTTTTCTGCATTTGCATTCTGACATTTTATTTTTTCTGAAAAGTGTCTTAATGAAAAATACGTACCAGAATGCTCCATGTGAGTAGCTTCCAATGCTGAAGATCAATAACAGTTTATTTGATCACTGACAGCAAATGCTCTTTCAATTAAGCAGGTCACATAAATAATTCTCTGGTTCCAACAGTATTTGGAAAGGTTGAGTGTGAAATAAATGTGATTGGGTTAGTGGTAGAAGTCCCTTAAAAAGATTGGAGTAAAAAGCCACGTAAGTACTTGGATGATGATCCTTGCTTTGTCAGGATGGCCCAAGACAGCCAAGCCAGGTTTAGATATAACAGTAGAGTACACTTTTTTACAGATGCTCACAGAAATGTAACCTCTTTGCATGTAACTATAGGCATAGGCTGACATTAAAAATATCAGACCAGGTCCAGACATGGTATGAAGTCATAGTTGTGACAAGTGAGGATAGCGTCCTTTTAAAAGAAAGATACAGAACAACACATGGAAAATACACTGAAAAAAAAAAAAAAAAGTGGTAAGCTACAAATATTGAAAGGCTAGACAAACAATCTGCACACAAGAAATAATAAGAAATATGTGAACCAAACACTGGGGTTTAATGATCTTTAGGAACACCCAATATTCAAATCAAAATCTAGAGTAAACTTTTGCAGTTACCTTTAATTCACAAGTATTATAAGCCCCAGACATGATCAAAACCCTTTTGGATACTTAATTGCTCACAAAGCAATAGGAATGGTCCTTGTTTCATTTGAGGTTGGCTCTGCAAATGGTGCTGCAGTCCTTTCCCCTTTAATTTTTCCAATACCCTGTTTCTGTGAAACAAGGTGTGGGGGGAGAAACAGATTTTGCAGCTGCTGAGAAAAAGATCAGAAGCACCAACCTTGTTTAAAAATTCCACAATCAATTTAGGAAAAAAACAGTAAAAACCCCAGGAAACTCCCCAACTTCACTAAGAAGTCCTCAGTTCAAAGATAGCTGTACTGGGAGGAATCCGCAGGATCTGCCCGTCAATAGGTTTCTTAGAGGAAGAAATGTAGGGCTGCTTTTGTTGCCTTTTTTTTTTCCCCTTGCTCTGCCATTGAGAAACAGCTTTATGACTGCAGAACAAGGTGAAACTACCAACAGGGACTGGTGGGAGAGGAGAGACAGGAAGGAAGAGAATTCATGTCCTGAGGATTACTTCCCTCTGCAAACTGCTGCTGTTGATCTCTCATCTGCTGAAGGTTATGTGAAAATAATCTTCTATATCTTCGGGTCCATATCTGCGGGGTTGGAGCAATCCCAGGTTGCATGAAGTAGTTTGCTGTACTTTAGACCCTGAGCTCTTGGTTGTTGTAATATGACTTTAATGTCATCCCAAGAAGTGCTAAATGGGCTTAGTTCTTTGAAGTCAATATTGTCATGGTTTAGGGTCTCTGTTAACACCCCTCCCTCCCTGAGGGGAAAGAGAAAGGAAATAAGGGAGAAAGACTTAGAGATTAGAAAATGAAACTAGAAAAAATTGAATGAAAATATTAAAAATGGAATCTATACAAATACATACAAAACCAGTATCGAACCCAACATGCCCCCTTCCCCCAATTGCAATTACTGATGCTATGCAGTAGGCACTGGGAGAGTCCCAGACTGGGAACCACAGCAGACAGGAGCTGTGTTCAGGGTCTGGATTCTAGTACCAGATTCAGGAACTCACACATCAGGATGAAAGGCAGAATGGACAGAAACCTCCTCAGATGCTCCAAGAAAGGAGCTGAAAGAGGACCTGAGTCAAGCTGGCAAAGCTGTCCAAGAGGGCAAAATGGGGGAAGAGATGAGAGATCCCAAACCCTCCTGACCCCTCAGCTTTATATGAAATGTGATGTCTATGGGCTGGAATCCCTTGTTGGTCAATTTGGGGTCACCTGTCTGCTTCTCCCTACGGGTGCAGCCTTTCACTTTCTGCACCCCCAAACGTGTTGCACAAGATCCAGTGGTGTCCTTGGTCTACACACCAACCCTTGGTAGTAACTCTAAACATGGGGTGTTATCACTGCTAGAAGCAGACACTGTCTGTAAAAACATCTGAAGTTAGCAGCATCATGCAATTAATTGGAAGAACTGAGCTGAAAAGTAAAATCACTGAACAGAATTTGTTCTGTTCTCACTCAAACCAGGAAAAATACACTTAAAGGTACAGAGCAATAAGTTGTCAAAGGGGTACCTAAAAATGGAACAAATACACTCATAGGACTTGTTTTTATTTTCTTACTTTTTAAATAAGAATATTCCCTCAATATTAGAGCATCTATAGGTTTAAATTTACTAAATCAGGGTGGGTGGGGCAGTGGAGCTTGAATGTCTTAACCACAGGCACTAAGGCAAACTCCAGTCTGCTTGCCTTTATTCAGCCACACTAGGCGTGTCTAGGAGGCCCAGCGCTTGCTCACATACTGTGAAGGAAAGACCACAAGAACAAGGCAAGCAGTGAGCATTTAATCTCCTCGGCATATCCTCCCTGCCTCTAGTCATCTGCAGCTAGCAACAATAATGTTTAATAATCCTTGTTGCATCTGTCCTCTGGGATTTAAATTACTTTCTGAACCAACTGGTGCTTTTGGCCTGTGCAGTGTCCTGTAGACACGAGTTCCACCCTTCAATTAGACACTGCATGAACCAAAACCTATTTATTTTAGCTCTTACATTATGAGTAACAGTGAGTAATCCAGCTATGACTACAGTTCACTACTATGTCAGGATTGCTCGGAATATGAAGAAACTAGCTTTGAATCCTCTTTGAGTGCCACTTATCCCAAAAGGCTTTTATTGTTCATGAAAAACCGATGCTGAATGGCAATGCTCAGAGACAACACTTAACTTTCCGGCACAGGAGTGTGATGATCTTTGCACAAACGCATGTGGGATGAGTATTGAATAGAAAAGCAAAATGAGCATGCAAATAACCCCATGCACCAATTGGTGTTTCAATGCCTGCAGAGCTGAGTGTTCACACAGGATCTTACTTGCATGCTTGTTTCCCAGTAGTTTGAATGCTGAAACTGGCTCCATGCCAAAGCACATACTCACTTTTGCACATGCACTTAAAAACACCCCAACCCTTCCCAAGGATCAGACCGCTGTGTTGAATAGTGCACCTGGCCCTGAGTAAAGAGGTGCAAGGTTGACTCCAAGCTCAGTTACTTAGGGACCCTCAGCTTGCCTCAGTTTCCCTTCTTTCTCTCTGCTCATTTTCTCTTGTTCCATTATAAATTGTTTTGAACCAATGTAATGTCTTGATGTATTCAGCACTATGGGGATGAGATCTCAGTGGGGAAAGAGACACACTGCCCTAATCCAAATTATCATACTGATAACTGTAGTCAGTTGATGGGCTTTCTTGAAATTTCCCTATCACTAACTTTTATACTACCCATCACAGCTATAACTCCCTGAAGTGACAGCACCTATTGCCCTGCCATTATTATGCATAATAATAATTTAACTAAAATAGCAACAGAAAATGTGCATTACACAAAATGAATTTAAATTGATTTTTCTTCTTTCTCAAAGCTTATTACTAATTGGTATTTTTAGAGCAAAGATTCATTTTCATACACTAAAATTAATGGGCTATATCTGCGGGCGTGAATCAGGAGAGCTCCATTGAATTCAGTGGGTCCTATATAATTTACTGCAGCAGAGACTCTCACCTACTATTCTGGCAAGCATTTTCTTTTTTGTAACTCACAAAGTAATTGCATTTTCAGGCTTATATCCTGATCCTGCAAATAGCTGTGCAAGGCATTAACGTTATGCGGATAAGAAGCACTGCTGATATAATTACAGTTATTCATATGAAGAAAGTTACGGGTTTGCAGGATCAGACCTTAAAATGCAAATGAAATCACTGCAAAAGCTAATGTGCTCACAACAGTTACATATCACACATAGCAGCACCTATTACATAGTCTTCCCCAATACCTAAAATTTCTACAAATTACATCGTACAGTAAAATTGTAAAAAACAGATTCTTTAGCTTGCTTATAGATTATAAAAGAATCCCCAGCTTTTATATACCTGGAAGCTCTGTCCCACACTGGCTGTGGCAAGTCTTTACAATTCAGCATGGGGATAACCTCTGGATTAAAGATGTGCTTTCTTCCTTAGCCCCCAAGAAATTCCAAATTTACTTTTGCTGAGATAAAGTGTTTTGAAATAACCAATTCACTTCTTGCTGGCAATGAGTACTGACCGAAATACAAATGTAGGAGACTTGCTTCTCTTTTCCACCACCCCATTCCAAGAAAAAAAAAATAAAATCATTTGCTGCTGGGTGTCCTGGATCTCCAATGTGATGTGTGTTAGTTTATGAGCTAACACTTGAAAGGTAAATGCTGCTGTTGGTGCACAAAGCATGGGGCTACCACAAGTTCTTTACACAACAGGAAAACAATCCTTTTAAAGAAAACTTTCAGGTTGTAAAATTACGCAATGAAAATTTAAGTATTATTTGATCTTCAGGACCCTGTATTACCTGGCCAAGTTAAGAAAAAACCTATGCAAGCACTGTATTAATACCAGGATCACACACCCTCCTCCTGTTTACTGCTGAAATACTGAGTATGTATGATGGGCACAATTAACATGGCATAGACTTGAGTTTGTCATGGAGATAACACTTTTTTCCCAGTTTTTGTATGTAATATACACATTACTATGTACTTTGAGGTTTTTTTCTGCTTTGAGGCAAATTGAGTTTGACATTTATACAAGAAGCAATAAAACTGATGCAGTCAAAGTATATTCCTGAAACAAGTTCAGTAATGTCTCTTCCAAACTACGTTTCAGTTAGTGGAATAAATGCCTTTTCATGTTTGCAGTTGAAGTACCGGCCAATTCTGCCAAATGGTTTTTGGAAAATTGCCTTCTGAATTGACTTTCCCTGGGGAAGATTTGCTTCTATGAAAAGCAGAGATACTGAGAGAATTTGAAAGAGGGAGCAAGCAAAAGGGAAGGCAGAGAGAATAGGTTAAAGGCTAACTTTAGACAGGTGGCTTTCATTTCTCTCTGCCCAAATTGTTCTATAATTTCTTACCCTAAAACTTTCTGGTCAACTATAGCAAATTTCACTTTAACAAGAACTAATCCAGCTTTATTATTACTTCAGCTCAAGTTGGGTGTTTCTCTCTCTGGGCCTTCCATTTCCCAGGAGTAAATGCAAGTTTGGGAGCCTTGTTATTCCAAATCAGGTTATGCATCTGGGAGTCATGAATAATTTTGGATTCTATGGATTTCTTTAATCTTGGTTAAATATGTGAAAGTTGTAGACTTTTTCACCAAAGAGTTGACATTAGCTGACATGAACAGATACCTGTTTGGAATTCCCTCTGCCATCACAAAAAGGACAGACCTGTTTTCCCCCTGTTGGCTTAATTTGCTTAGCTACCTGGAGAGGAGTATCTATAGAACAATGCATTAGCTTTTGAAGTATGGCTTAGTTCACATAGAGGCCTTCTGGGCTACTTTACAAATTGGCAAGCTTTGGGAATCAGCAGTTATTATACAGAGAAGGAATCTGCTCTTTCATATGTGTGAAATGATATTTCCTAGTCTGCCTATGGATGACCTGACAGAAGGAAACATATTGCAAATTTATGTGTCATATATGATCAAGCCCAATAAATATATTTCATAATACATAGCATTTTTCATCTTGCATTTTGGTGGTGACACACATAGGATAATTTTGCACACACTGCATCTTTCTAATGTGCCAGTTTGGCTCTCCAAATGCAGATCGTCTACTGCAACGTCTTCAACAAAACAGGCAGAGCTACAGCAAAAAAAGTTTGCTAACATCAGTGTTTGCACCATAATTTTTGCTCTGCTGTATCACAACCACCCCTGAACAGGCAAGTGCATACTGCCCAGTTGTAGTGTTTGCCTCGTATCATTTGCCACTCACGGTTCCTGAGCACCTGGAGGCTGCTGTGACTACCGCTCCAAACTCCTTGAGATTTCCTCCAAGGAGTTGAGGCACAGCTCCTTTCTGACTTTCAGACCACGTGAAGGGAATTGCATCTGCCCTTGAGACTCTGACCCATTACTCTTGACATCTTGTGCTTGTGATGGCACCAATGAAACTGATATGAGCAGCTAGGAAAGGAGGAGGGAGTTTATTTTTAGGTTGCACCACAAAAACAGCTGCAGCATTTTCTCAGTGGCAGAAGAGCTCTCACAGGACAGGGGAAACCTGTCTTACTACCTCAAGATTTTCCTCCTCTGAAGAGTTTCAACCTTTCAAGACTCCCCCTGTGCAAACCTCCAGCTTATGTGCGCTGAGGTACGTAACTCTAGAGTATCATGGAAGAAATAAAAACTGTTTTTATTTTTGGTTGAGTAAACATTCAGTATTTAGCAGTCAGGTGTTTATTTCACTTCCCAAGCTGCCTCCAGCTCCAGTTATGCTTAGCATGATCCTTTTTTCAGGGAGGGAGAGAAAAAAGAGGATTGAGTTAAATGCTCTCAAAATTGAGAGGCATGAGGAATCACAAACTCGTATCCACTGCCACACATACCACCTCAGCCCCCCTCCTTCAGCCCTCCTTGGAAGGAACCTGACAGGAAATATTTTAGAGGTAGAGAAATTTAAATGAAAATATTATTTCTCCATCTGCCCACTTTTCCGCCCTCGCAGGTTGTATGGCTAAGTGACATTTAGGAATGTGCATCCTGCGGGCTGCTCGGTCACCCGTCTTCTCACATGTTGCTTTCCCATCAGAAGTGCATCAAGACACCGGGTCCTCCTGCCTCCCAAGTGTCACAGGAGACACTTGACCTTTCAGAGCATGGCTAGGCTTTTCAAAGTCATTTCTAACCCCACTATCTCCCATAAACGAAGGAGGATGACCCCCTTTCAGTGAGGCTCCCCACAACCTTCCTGGGAGGCACAGGGAGGGTGGGGTCCACCACTGCTGCAGACCTCTGGGATACAAAACCAACAACCATGAAACCTACAGAAAGTTGGCCAATATTGCATGCACAGAACTATTCAAACCAGATGCTTGCATGCCTTCCTGCCTACGCTACCTTACCCACACTGATCCATTCCTAGCCTAACAGGAAGCTTCAGTTTTTTTTGTACCTTGAGCCATTTTCAACAAAAGCCATACCAAGAGAGGGACACACATGTGCTGCAATGACCTATGAGAGGCTGCAGTCAGCAAGGGACATGCTTGCTTCTTCATCCAAAGGCTTCCATGCTGCACTTTTTCCTTGGACAGGCTAAATTTATTCCAGCTGCTTAGGAAGTGTTAAGGCAACATGGTTTGACAAATAGTGTGTCTTTAAGAAGAAAGAGGAAAATGGCTGAGGTTAATTTGTGTTGGGGATTAAAAGTGGGGGAAGAATGAGTAATAACTAGACGTATTTCAGCTGTCCCACCATCCCCTTTTTGAACTGGTTTTAAAAATAATAATCTCTAGCATTTGTCTAATTTTGTCTTCCTCGTCAACCATGTTTCTCTGGTCAAACCTCCTCCACAGCTCCTCACAGCTGGTAGTGAGTTTTAAAACTCACTACCAGTCAAATATTGCCAGTGGTTCTAACTGTGGCATTGTAATTCTAACTCATGCTACACATGACAATATAGGCTTCTTGGAGCAGCAGTCACAAGCAAACCCGTGGCAGATGCGAGAGAAGCACCTTGCTCCAGTACCCAACTGAACCAGCCTATCTTTGTCAAGAGGAAGGTCAGGCCCGAAAGTATATTTTCCTGTGGTGTCATTGGAATAAGGATGAAAGTCAAGGTCACAGCTTTTAAAAGGGCTTTCACAGCAGGTTTGTTTCCAAATAGTGGTGGGTTTTGTTTGGTTGGTTTTTATTTTAAGTTTGTAGGGGTTTTTTTTAAGCTGAATTTCTCAACCCATACATCAGCTAGTGGGTTGATTTGTGAAGAGTTCTGAATATACCCTGAAATTAGTGAAATCCACAGTGTTCAGCTATTAACTATAAGTCTGCAGTTATGGGCCCACCAAGTGAAGCATGCTGAAGGATCCTACTGAGGCAGAGGATCTGGGCTACCATTTTGATAGGCTCCAGAAAAGCAGGAAATATTCAGCCCAGACTTGCTAAGCAGTAACCATCAATTTTCTGTTTATTTTTACATTAACTGCCCTTTACATATCTTACCCATTTATTCCCAATTCTTCCCAAGTCCCAAGGAAATGACTGCATTACAGATAGAACCTGGTCACACTGACACTTTACAAAATAAAATGATGTGAAAACTGCTAATAGAGGAGGTTGCAAAATATTTTAAGAGTTTTACATACCTAAATTATCAATTAATTATTTAAGAAGGCTCAAATCCACAGCATTATATTAACATAATTTAATGGGATCTCACTGGCCAGTAAGACCACAATGGTTTCATACCCATAAATATAAAGTTTCTATGATCATTTTTATCAGCACTGAATCCAGTGCTTCTTAGGCCTCTCCTGGATGTGTGTTGCAGCTACTGTGTGTACAGACTACTGAAATTATTTTGGCAATAAAGAACCAAGAAAATTGTTGTTTGTTTGCACCCCATAGGCTGGTAGAGCAGCACAAGGAAGCAGAAACAGCTGTAGCAGAGAAGTGAGAGCAAAGGAAGAGTTCTGAGGGAGGTTCTGACTCCACATCACCTGCATCTGTACCATTTTACCTGGCTCTTTCACTCCGAGAATACATTAAACAGTGCAATTACAGATACAGGGAAGACATGTTAATTTTCTTATTGGAAACCTTTTCAGGTTTCTATTTTTCTCCTTGTAAAATGGAATTAAGCAAGAGCTTAAAGCTTGGCAACTTTTTATAACAAGTAAGGAGGAAAACAACTCCTTTGGTTTGTTACACCAGTTTGACAGAAAGGTGAACAACCACATGAGCATATACACCCCCACCCCTTCCCATACACATACATTAGAGCTCACAGCTGTGTGGATCTAGGCTGAAGAACCCATTAATCTCCATGTGGAAAATCAACACATTGAAAATAATTAGCTAGGTATGAGAAGCAGCAAAGAATCAGACAGCTGTTATTTAAAGCAAAACTTAGGCACATAGAAAAAAGGTATAACAAGACATGCAGTGAACAGGAGGGGAAAAGGACAGGAGGGTGTGAAATAAGGAACAGAGCAGTAAATCCAGAGGTGCTAAAGTGTGTGTTTATATATAGCCCAATTTAAGTACTCCATATAAGTTACATTCTATAGTGACAACTGGGGAAGGATAAGGGGTCATTGGATGAAACTGCACACTACCAAGGCTAGAAGGGCTCCAGTAGACACCAGCAATAGAAAAAGGGAACAAAATTCCATGTACTGTCAACAGGCACTGTCAAGATTTTATTCAACTCCAAGAAGGCAAAGGACAGGGTCTGCAAAGAGCATCAGAGAAACTAGAGCAGGATGGACACAAGAAGGGGCCATAGTTACCCTGTAGCATCACGGCCACAGAGACACTGAATAGGTCAGGCAGAATATGGCCCTCTCCCCCATCCTGTTTCATATCATATTGACTCAGTGACAATTACTGAATAAGAATACTCTGCGAGAGAAACAAGTCAACAAAAAGAATGTGTCTCACCACTGGGGACACAAAAGCAATTTAACAACACACTGAGACAGATCAGTAATGTACTAAACTTTGTAGCTCAGCTATGACAGACAGTCTTATGAAGCAATACACCAGCTGAGCCATTGATCATATATTTAGGCTGAGATTTAAGATGTGTGTACTTGTCCAAATGAAGGATTCTAGGTTCTATTTTAAGTTATAAAGCACCAGAAATTTTAGAAATTATTTTGCATTTTGTTTATGGTAGGAATCTCGTAAGATCCATGATGATAAAAAATATACATGACTTGCACTAGAAAAATTCTAGGCAAACTACAAACAACACAGAGGAAACTCCTTGTAGGTAGAGACCATTTACAAAGAAAGACTAATGCAGAAGCACTACAGGTCATATCAATGAACACTGCTGGGAAGGAAACACATTCATTGGAATAAAGCATTGCACTTGCTCAGAAAAAGAAACTACCTCCCCTGTCTTACAAGTTGCTGATCAAAACACAAAGCGGGTGCCCAAATCTGCCCAAACCATGACACAAGACCTTTGAGAAGTATTAAGTATTTCATGGGCTCCCTTAGCACTTAACCTAGATTTAACTTCTCCAGAAAGGCCTACCAAGCCCAATCCACCTGAAATGGTAGAATAGTGATAAAATTCTAAGATAAGTCTCTCTAAGAAGACTCCTGTAGTCACCCAGCACCATATCTGTGGGTGGAGAACCACAACATGTAAGATAATTCCTTATTCCTACACTCAACTAAGTAGTAAATATGACAACTGCAGTAAAACCATAGGGAAAAGAGATTGAAGAATCATTTACTTACAGGGCTGCTTGGGACTCATGGTATCACAGAGGCTGGATACAATGGGGCCTGATGCCTCCCCTTTGTAGCTTCATGCACTGATTAGCAACTACTACCACATGCAGCTTGTTAACCTGATTAGAGTCAGATTAGGAAAGGACCCACACAGCTCTGGGATGACTTTGGAGCTGTGGTTCAGGAGAAGCTCTAGAAGTAGTTGTCTAAAAGCTGTTGACTGGTCCAAACAATGAAGGGAACCATATTTTCATGTCCTGGTGTGAACATATCCCTGATCTGTAAAGGAAGCTGGGCTGTAAAGCTGGGCTCCCTCCTGTTAGGAGGGAGGTGCTTTATTAATCTACTTTGTGCTCTGTTTTCTTATTGTAGAGCATCTTTTCTTATCTCTTAGATTCACTTTCACTGACTGTTCAAAGCCTGGAGTTTTGCTTCTGTGTCACTTCAAGCCTCTAAAAGTCACAATCTAGTTCTTGTAGACCTCTGTGAGCATAACACCTTGTGAGGCCACCACAGACGAGCTTAATTCCTTTTATTCACTCTAATTAAAAGTTTTCTAAAAACAATTAGAATATTCTAGTTAATACTCACTACCGACTTATCTTTCAAGATTTAATGACTGTTTTCCTGATCTATAGGAATATTCTTAGGGCCTTATCAAAATATATTCACTACAAAGCAAAAGTTAGTCTTATAATTGTTCAAGTGCAAAATTAATATATTTAGATGCAGCCTAATGATGGGGGAGAGATAGGCTGCAATGGCAGAATTCAGATCTAATTACAAATGGGATGTTGGGATGTTTGTTTTCAACCACTGCATCCACTCAGACAGGGAAAGGACTTAAATTCCAATTTGTGGGTTAATGCTTCTTCTGGGGCTGTTTGGGCTGTTTTAGGTAGTTACTGAGAGGAAAGAGGTGTTCAATCTACTCCACTTCCTAAATACAGTGTTTCCCAGGATTTTTCATTTTATTAGGTAGGATAACAATTCCTTCTGCCTCTCATTTGATATCAAAAACTAATACATTTGCCCTTTTCACTGAACTCAAATGTCTGTACTTCTGTTAAGGCAAAAGATAAAAAGCTGAATACTTCTACTCTGAAAAAAGCTGTTTTTAATAGTTTGGATGGATCTGTTTGACTAACTACAGAGAATAGGACAAAAAAAATGCGTTACAATGGGAAATAAAAGGACTTGTCAGGGAAGAAGAGGATAAAGAGACCAGATGAATCATAAGGATGAGGGCTATGCTAGTTCTCCACTTGGACTCTGTCCTGTAGAAAATCAGTGAAAATGTGAAAAGAAATCCAATGGGCTCCAGAGAACAAATAAATCGGACTGTGATATGTGAATCTCATCAAACATTAAAAGAAAGACTAAGACAGATGGGTCTCTGTCTCAAGTTGCAGAGAAATTCTGACCAGCTCCAGTGTGCTAAAATACTGTCCCTCAGTCCTCCTCCCCAGATGAAGAGAGGCTGCTCCAGGGGCCAAAGCAAGTATGGGGCTAAGGAGGCTCCAATACCTCTTTTTGGAGCAATAACTATGTTCAGGATTATCTTTTTACTGTATTTCTGCTTCACTGACTCTCCAAGCCTTTGAGTAAAAGTAAAATACAATTAATTGTATGAAGAAAAAGCCTGGGTAGGAACAAAACACAAGATTTCTGCTGCTGAAAAGCAGCAAACTCCCCCAATGAAGTTCTGTTGGGGTGACAAAGCCCAGAACATGCTGAAAATTGCTCCTTGGGAGTGCAAGTCTCGACAGCTTTGCCAAGCCTGGGGAGCATCAACCACTCTTCCTGAGCAAGCCAAAGCCCAGTAGTTTCTCAAACAGCAGCCAGTGTCAGGCTGTTACTGAACATACCCTGCTCCTGTGCTCCAGCCCCTGGGCAGCAGCACAGCTGCATGTAGAGTCTTGTGGTGAAGGGAAGGGAGAGATGAGAGAGCTCCCAGACTGACAAGCAGGTTTTGTGGTTTTGTTTAAGATGCTGAATCAGAATTTCACCTGGAGGGGAGGCAGAATGGGATGGATCATGGCTGGCAGGTGTTTGCAGGAATACTCCGATTCACCTATCTCCAAGACTGGCAGACAGCACTGCTTGACTGCTGGGGTTGTTGCTGCCACTCCAAAGGCAGTTAACGTCATTGTCAGACGTGAACATGCTGGTTCTTGTCGTGTGGCTCTACCAGCAAGAGAAAGCTCCTTTGAACAAATCCGCAGCAATTCGAAGAGATAATGAAATTCAGCATCCACCCAGGCTGCTAAGCATACTGAATTAGGGAAGATTCAGATCTCAGTTTTGTCCTGCCAGACTGTCCTTTTTGTCCCTGAGAGCAGCTTCTCACATTGACAGCACTTATTCCATGGTGTGGGCACAGCAATCACTCTGGGGTCTGTAACAGTTGCTCTGCATAACCATGAGTGGTACAAACATAAGCAGTGGGTCTTGATCATTGAATATGTGATGGAGGAGCATCACCCAAACCTGCTATCAGCTCAGAAACAGTTCTGCTATAAGCGCAGAAAACACTAAACATCCAATATGGGCATGGGCCATGTTTTCATTAGAAGTACATTAATATTCTCCAGGCTGCAACAAGCACCAGTAAACTTCTCAACATTTGGCAGCATTTGGATTATTGACTCCAGAGAGCTGTTCTGTAATTTTCTGCCTTGGCCATGGATCATTCTCATCTGTTCACTCTCGTTGCATGGGTGGATGTACCTGTGCTGGGTCACTAGATGGTGCAGAGGGAGTCAAACCAGCAACGGGCTATGGAGAGGAAGTGGAATTAAGATGGTTTTGCTCAAGTAGGAAAAGGTTAGAGCAATCACAATGCCTTCAGGTCAAGATTAGGTGCACAAGCAGAGGTGGCTGGGGAAAGCTTTAATACTTCCCAATGACTATATTATGCCAAGTTTAAACTGATCTTTTTTGTGCCCTCACTTATCTGTATATTAAAATTCACCAGGAACATAAATAGTTACTTCATTGCCATCTGTTTTTATTCTGCTAAATAATATAATCAAGACTATTCTATATACGAGCAGTATTGCTTAACTAATATCATCCAAAACACAACCTATGGATTTTTGAAAATCATCAGTATTTGTTGACATTTGAGACTGCAGCAGCTGGATCAAGACAGGGCAGGTTATGAACCAGGTGTTTCTCTGGTACTTTATTGTTGTTTGGAAACTTCCAAGAAAGGTGCATTAAAAAAGAAAAAAAAATGTTGCTGAAACAGAGATTTAATTTCTGGATTTTCTTTGAGATAACTGCAGTTTCTTGGTTTAAGGGTGATATATTTTCTACGTTTGTTTTCAGGAAACTAAAAAGAAGAAAGAAGAAAGGAAATATTCCTGTGTGGAAGAAGGTGCCTTTTTTTTTTTTTCTTTCTAATGTAATCAGTCCTCCCTTAGAAAAAAAAAATAATATTTTTTAAAAGGCATAAAAATATTACTGCAAAGAGGTTTTGCATTGGCTGAAATTTTCATTAGAACCTGAAAGCACATAAATGAACACACTGTCAATCAAGTCCAGTGACTCGCCGAAAGCCATGAGAACAAAACAACAAAAAGAAGTACTTAGATCCAAAGCCCTACACTCTGCTCTGGCCACTGGGCTTTTCAAATTGCAATAAGCAATAAGAAGATGAGATTCACCAAAGATAAGTGGGCCCAGCTCAGTCTGTGACTCTGCTCAGTTTGCCTCATACTACATAAGTAGTTATGTGGGTGATGTCAAATTTGTCAAACAAGATGTTCACAAAGATCTCCCTAAGCACAGACAAGAGAAAATGAAGACAACCCTACCATAAAGTGACACATAATTCAGCTGAAGTGAAACATACTGATGCAACAGCAGAGAATAACTCATTCCCCTTAGGCAAAACTCATCCAAAAAGCTAATAATGAAAACAGGAGGACTCCAAACCATTATTTTTACTTTCCAGGCCAGCAGCAGGGATAGCTTATGTGGTTAGCATCTGACTCCTGAGCTTTACTCTTCATTCCACCACTAACTAACTGTACAATCTTGCAGCGTCACTGCTCTGGGCATCAGTTTACTTATCAGTGTAATGTGGATATAGGATGATTGCAGAATATCCAACCGATATGTGCAAAATATTCTGAATGAATACGGATGGGGCTGGGTGTTGAGGCAAGTGCTAGTGACCTTTCTGGGGCCTGCTTTTGGGGGGGAAACATCCAACGTGTTCATATTCAGACTGAGAGAAAGGAAGGAAAGGAAGGAAAGGAAGGAAAGGAAGGAAAGGAAGGAAGGAAGGAAGGAAGGAAGGAAGGAAGGAAGGAAGGAAGGAAGGAAGGAAGGAAGGAAGGAAGGAAGGAAGGAAGGAAGTCAGGACCACGCTGCTGGCTGGGCAGAAGCCACCCTCCCTTCGGCAGGAGCCACCTTCCCTTGGGCAGGAGCCACCTTCCCTTCTGCTTGGTGGCTGCAGCTCCTCAGGGATGGCTTTCAGCAACGTAAACGGTTGTACCAGCACCAGTCCAGAAACTGGGTAGACCTGAGGTGGAGGCTGTTCGAACTTGCACTGCTGCCAGAAAATGGTGCTAAAGCTACAAATGTAGCATTGCTACATTCTCTGGCCATGCCTCTGTGGATGTAAATCACTCAGTCCTGGTAAATCAGTATAATTCAAACCCCATGAGAGTGCGTCCCTGGATCACATGTAATCTACCCTGTAAGGTAGTCCCTCAAGGACTGCATCATGCAACTGTGTGTTTTCTGCTGATGGCTTCCAGTTCAAATGTGTTTATCTAGCCAAAACTTAACAGCTCCCTCCATTTATTAAAGATCAATTGAACTGAACCCATGCTTCTCTATCTGTTGTCCAGACAGGTTCTTGAATCATAAGGTGTCATACATGCTTCAAGCTTTTGCAAGAAAAAAGAGAGAATAGACCTGCAGATTTTTACATGTCTGTAGTTGGGAGTGGAATATAAACACAACTCTTTCTTGGAAAGTCATTGAATTGAGCTGAACTGACCCAGCTAGTTACTATTGGCTTGTAGAAACACCGTGGACAGCAGTATTTACAATGATTACCCTGACAGGCTGAGTAATTGCTTTGCAGCTAAAATGCTAAAAGCAATGGAGATGGATTTTCAAAAGAAAATCATTCATCATTTCATCAGAGCTTCCTAAATAAAACAATTGTGAGAAGTAACTGGAAAATGGAGCTGATGGATGGATTTGTGTTAATATATATGTGTGTATATATGTACACAGATATGTATACATATATAAAGTAGTGTAGGTGGGGAGAGGGAAGAAAGAAATCTCTTTAGACTGAAGGGTTTCAGAAATCCACCTGAAGTTGTCTATTGCTACTAATATAACTAGGAGCATTATGTTTTTTGTAGTACTCACATACATAAAGATATGTTCAGGGACCCCAAAAAAAAATAAATATCAAAAAATCAGAAGAATTATACATGGTATAGAGTACTCAATGTAGCCTATAGTATAAACATACAGCTCTCAGTATTCACTTTTAGAGTAATGACAATAGTGAAAATGAAACAATTTGTTTCCTCAAATGTTTGAGTCTAAACTTCAAATCAGTACTGTTCAATCAGTTCTGTTATTGAGTGTTCCATACACAATATTACTGCACTTTTTATCTTGACAGAATTCTCACCTCCAGTTTACTTCACCTAGTTACTAAAAGTTTGCATTGTAGAATAAAGCAGGAGAACTAGTGCAACAATTCCTTTCACTATCTTCTGAACACTTCTGTTGTGAGGACAAGATGTTAAAAGGACCATTTTTACAAACTTGTACTGTATATGAGCCCCTACTTACAAGTTACTGCATTATCTTTGCTTCATTTACTGAATGACGTAGAGATCTGCTTGGTTTTCAAATCACAGAATTACAAAATGGTAGGAGTTGGAAAGGATCTCTAGAGATCATCTCCTCCAACTACCCTGCTAAAGCAGCTTCACCCAGAGCAGGGGCCCAGGATCACATCCAGGTGTGTTTGGAAGAAAAACTCCACAGCCAGGTGTGTGGAGAAGAAAACTCCACAGCCTCTCTGGGCAGCCTGGGCCAGGCTCTGGCACCCTCACATCAAATTAGTTTTTCCTTATGTTTAGGTGGAACCTTCTGAGTTCCAGTTTGTGCCTGTTACCCTTTGTCCTATCAAGTAGGCACAACTGAAAAGAGTCTGGCCCCATCCACTTGACACCTGCCCTTTAGATATTTATAAAGATTTATAAGATCCCCTCTCAGGCTTCTCTTCTTCATGCTAAGCAGCCCCAGGTCTCTCACCCTTTCCTCATAAGAGAGATGTTCCAGTCCCCTCAGCATCTTTGCAGCGTCTGCTGGATTCTCACCAGTAGTTCCTTGTGTCTCTTTAACTGGGAAGCCCAGAATGGGACACAGTACTCCAGATGAGTACTAAATGAGCAGAAACATTTAACAAATAGAGGATGTAGAACAAGTATTGATTTGAAACCAGTTCATGAAGTTGAATTATTTGGTTAATGGATCTTCAGGATATTTAAATGGTGAAGTTTCTACATTGGCATGATCAGATACACACCACAGCTGTGTGTGCAACAGTCGAAAATTTCTGTTTAAGTGCTAAGACGTGGAATCTACTTTCATGGCAGGTGTGTGGCCAACACACTTCTGTGTTGACACAAAAGCTTTCAGGAAATTGTGATCTTCAAGGCCCAGACAGTTTGAATAATCACCAGCCATCTTCATACTCAGGTACCTCTTTCCCACAAGCTCTTATTAATGCAACCCCATAGCTAAATCCTGTCTGGTCACACTACACTACAAGGAGCTCTTCTTTTTATGAAGCAATTTCCTTTGGTGCAGATTAATTGACCACTCTTTGCTGTGCTTTGGAGTCCCCACACTTCCCCTTCTCAGCTGCAACAGCATCACTTGTAATGGAAATAAATAGAAATAAATGGAAATAAAGCATTGTCTAAGTTTGGGTACAAGTCCTACTTCTGTGTATTCATGAATATTGCAAGACCACTAAGTAGTCAAGTTAAACAGAGATACTCAGGACACACAAATGTGAGGTGGATTATGTGTGTTTGGGGATTGTTTTGGCAAGTTTTGGCTATGAGAGTAACCTACGCTACTAAAGTCTACTAAAGTCTACTATGCCAAATTCTGCTTCAGTCCCTGGTTTTGAATGTCATGCCCACCTTCCTGGTCACTTAAAGGACACAGACAAGAAATGTTCCTCCAATAGATTTGGCAGGTACCTGTTTTATCAAAGCCAACAGAGGTAGGGGAGAAGGCAGAAATTTCCAAATTTGGGTCCAGATGCATTTGAAAAATCTGCTGTAGTACCAGAGATGCAAATATAGAAGCTTCCATGGGTGGTGAGTAAACAGGACAAGAGCTCAGGATGACTTAATCCTTTTTTTCCCATTATTACCAAGTATTCTGTAATAGCACTTTCAGGCTATAAATGAGACTGGCACCTGCTGTGCTAGCACTTGTATAGACAAGTAAAGAGATACTGTTCTTGTTCCAAAAGGTTTAGACTGACATCTTGAAAGCAAGTTGATTTCAGACTTAAGGATAGCATGAGAGACAAAGAGCAGCAGAAGACGGAAGTGAAGCTACTTGCTCAGTGTCAGGAACACTTTGGATGTCTTCTGCTGCCTGTTCTGCCAGTTTCGACATACCTGGCCCATCCCAGACAATCACCACTCCAAAGTAGAAGTCACTCAGTGGAACTAGAAGTGGCTGCTGTGTTCAACTGTAGACTGCTGAGTTCCTAGAGATGAGCTACAGACCTTTATCCCTAAAACTTCAGCTCCCTGGGGACTGACTTAGTATCTCCAGTTTCCCACCACACCCCTTGTGGAGAAATCAAACATTTGGAAAATTGTAGTCTAAGTAGCTCTAAGCTGCTCCATATCCTGCCAGTGATCTTTCATGTATCTCCGTATTTTTCAGTTTCTCTCCCTGTCTTTATTACGATACCTGGGAGCATTTGCAAATCAGTTAAAACCATCATTCCATATCAGATACAAATTACTATGTTCCTTCTCACCCATCCCTGCTTCAGTCTTCCACTTCCCTAGGCAAGTTTCTCAAGAGGAAGCTAAGTGAAGAGCTACCTTTGCTGGATGCTTTGGAGGATAGTACATATTACTTTGCCAAGCCATTAGGGAAAGCAAGGCGTTGTTTAAGCTGCAGGTTCTGATTAGGAAATGCCTTCATCCACAAAAGGTGTATGTGACACCCCCCTCCCCCCCAAGGAAGTTCAGATCACTTAGATGCAAGATTGCAGTTGATCTCAACATCTGTAGAGATGAAAGGAGCTGCAGCATCCAAACCATGCTGGGCTTAATTTAGAGAGATCGAAACTGGGAACCTGGATTCCATTACAACTGGAAATAGCCTGGTAACCAGTTCAGCCTGCCAATCAATGCTCCCATAACCTCCCTCCTAGTTTATCCCAACAGCACAGTTTGCTCTGTGTTTAGTTTGCTAAGGTTTTTCTGGAAACTTAAACACTATCTTGACACAGCCCCAGTCTAGAGACCCAGGGAAAGTAAATTACACCATTGCCACTAACAGGTAATACTTCCTGAGCTGTGAAAACCAACTTGCTGTGTTTCATCCAGAAAAAAAAAAATCAGGTGCTGGAGAGGAGTGAGACACAGAATGGCCTTGGAAAGCCATTTTCAGTTAGGTAGGACCTCCCTTCTCTCCTTGCCATGTCAAGAAACTGAAATCCAAGTGTCTCAGATAGAAGGAACAACCCCAGAGTTACTCAGGTGAAAGCTGAGACAAATGGGATTTAGCTCTTTCTGCTCTTGCCCACTGGTTCCTGGCAGAGTACCTGCTCTAAGAGGAAGCTCTTCTTTCGCTGGAGCTCCCAGGCTGAGCTGGAAGTCACTCTTCTCTGTCATCACCACCAGGCTTCCTACACATCATTTATGACTCCACAGCAAGTGGGATTCTCAACTTCCCATTGATTGAACTCCCAAATGGTCTACACCGATTATTTTGCTTAAAGTATATTGACATTAGGCTTAATCTTGAAACATTTTTTTCATTTTAATGCCCAGTCTACTTCTGGAATGACCACACTGTCTGGCCACCATGACAAAATCTCTAGATTTTTTCATGTCTTGACATCCCTTGACTTTCCCTATAACATGTGACTCACACATATGGATCTTACTTGCAGATTACATGACACGGTGTTCTCTGATCCTGAAATTCTTGACTTAGTACATTCTGAAGTTAGCAGCTAATTCTGGTTCCCATTGCTAAAGAACAATGAAAAATGAAGAGCCAAAGTACTGAATGGACCAAGAGAGTTACCCTGACTGTAAATTTCTAACAGAAAAATGTCTATTGTTCTGGGCAGGCAACCAGGAAAGGAAAAGAAAAAACACCTCCTCTTCTTCTCATCCCCCTCACTTCTGTGAAAGGATATGGTCTGTATTTTTTTAGGTCCTGAGGGATTTATAAATCTTTTCCTTTATTATAGTTTTGGACTGATAATTTAGTTTTGATTTCTCTCTGTTTGTTTCACCACTATTTTTCCTATTTACATAAATTAAGGATCTGGTCCCTGGTTTCCAACCCAACCAAGGAAGACTCAAGTACAACAAGACATATTGTACTCACAGGATTTCTAGCTGCATAGAGAATCCAAAGTGGCAGAAATCTTGTGGGAAGGACTGTTTTTAGGGAAATTCCATCTCATAATTTCCATACATGTCATATAAGTAATGTTACTGCATGCTATAAACCTTCTAAAATCATCCTGCTGCATTCAACACATGGCTATATCATATTATAGTAATATATATATATATGTATATATATACTTTTTTCCCTCCCCTCTTCTGTTTTAAATTACCTCACTTAAAAATAAATTGTGACACCAGTATTTCTCGTCAACTCTGGAATTGTGGGTGGACAGGATTGATCTGGAGAGTGCCATTCACAGCTGGTGAAAAAAATGCCACTGAAACCAGTTTTGGTTGTGGCACAAGGTGTAGGTATAGCCTAGTGGCAGGTGCTTAGAGGGCATCCTTTGGAGCTAAAGCTCTGATGTATCAACTGATGCAGAGGAACAGGAAGCTTGAAGACTGGGATTGATTTCTGGGTCTGTCCTCCACAAAATCTGAGCAGTCAGTGGTAATTTTGATCAGATTAATTCCTCCGATCAGGAAGAAAGGCAACANTGTTCCTTCTCACCCATCCCTGCTTCAGTCTTCCACTTCCCTAGGCAAGTTTCTCAAGAGGAAGCTAAGTGAAGAGCTACCTTTGCTGGATGCTTTGGAGGATAGTACATATTACTTTGCCAAGCCATTAGGGAAAGCAAGGCGTTGTTTAAGCTGCAGGTTCTGATTAGGAAATGCCTTCATCCACAAAAGGTGTATGTGACACCCCCCTCCCCCCCAAGGAAGTTCAGATCACTTAGATGCAAGATTGCAGTTGATCTCAACATCTGTAGAGATGAAAGGAGCTGCAGCATCCAAACCATGCTGGGCTTAATTTAGAGAGATCGAAACTGGGAACCTGGATTCCATTACAACTGGAAATAGCCTGGTAACCAGTTCAGCCTGCCAATCAATGCTCCCATAACCTCCCTCCTAGTTTATCCCAACAGCACAGTTTGCTCTGTGTTTAGTTTGCTAAGGTTTTTCTGGAAACTTAAACACTATCTTGACACAGCCCCAGTCTAGAGACCCAGGGAAAGTAAATTACACCATTGCCACTAACAGGTAATACTTCCTGAGCTGTGAAAACCAACTTGCTGTGTTTCATCCAGAAAAAAAAAAATCAGGTGCTGGAGAGGAGTGAGACACAGAATGGCCTTGGAAAGCCATTTTCAGTTAGGTAGGACCTCCCTTCTCTCCTTGCCATGTCAAGAAACTGAAATCCAAGTGTCTCAGATAGAAGGAACAACCCCAGAGTTACTCAGGTGAAAGCTGAGACAAATGGGATTTAGCTCTTTCTGCTCTTGCCCACTGGTTCCTGGCAGAGTACCTGCTCTAAGAGGAAGCTCTTCTTTCGCTGGAGCTCCCAGGCTGAGCTGGAAGTCACTCTTCTCTGTCATCACCACCAGGCTTCCTACACATCATTTATGACTCCACAGCAAGTGGGATTCTCAACTTCCCATTGATTGAACTCCCAAATGGTCTACACCGATTATTTTGCTTAAAGTATATTGACATTAGGCTTAATCTTGAAACATTTTTTTCATTTTAATGCCCAGTCTACTTCTGGAATGACCACACTGTCTGGCCACCATGACAAAATCTCTAGATTTTTTCATGTCTTGACATCCCTTGACTTTCCCTATAACATGTGACTCACACATATGGATCTTACTTGCAGATTACATGACACGGTGTTCTCTGATCCTGAAATTCTTGACTTAGTACATTCTGAAGTTAGCAGCTAATTCTGGTTCCCATTGCTAAAGAACAATGAAAAATGAAGAGCCAAAGTACTGAATGGACCAAGAGAGTTACCCTGACTGTAAATTTCTAACAGAAAAATGTCTATTGTTCTGGGCAGGCAACCAGGAAAGGAAAAGAAAAAACACCTCCTCTTCTTCTCATCCCCCTCACTTCTGTGAAAGGATATGGTCTGTATTTTTTTAGGTCCTGAGGGATTTATAAATCTTTTCCTTTATTATAGTTTTGGACTGATAATTTAGTTTTGATTTCTCTCTGTTTGTTTCACCACTATTTTTCCTATTTACATAAATTAAGGATCTGGTCCCTGGTTTCCAACCCAACCAAGGAAGACTCAAGTACAACAAGACATATTGTACTCACAGGATTTCTAGCTGCATAGAGAATCCAAAGTGGCAGAAATCTTGTGGGAAGGACTGTTTTTAGGGAAATTCCATCTCATAATTTCCATACATGTCATATAAGTAATGTTACTGCATGCTATAAACCTTCTAAAATCATCCTGCTGCATTCAACACATGGCTATATCATATTATAGTAATATATATATATATGTATATATATACTTTTTTCCCTCCCCTCTTCTGTTTTAAATTACCTCACTTAAAAATAAATTGTGACACCAGTATTTCTCGTCAACTCTGGAATTGTGGGTGGACAGGATTGATCTGGAGAGTGCCATTCACAGCTGGTGAAAAAAATGCCACTGAAACCAGTTTTGGTTGTGGCACAAGGTGTAGGTATAGCCTAGTGGCAGGTGCTTAGAGGGCATCCTTTGGAGCTAAAGCTCTGATGTATCAACTGATGCAGAGGAACAGGAAGCTTGAAGACTGGGATTGATTTCTGGGTCTGTCCTCCACAAAATCTGAGCAGTCAGTGGTAATTTTGATCAGATTAATTCCTCCGATCAGGAAGAAAGGCAACATATGCTGGTACTTTAATTTCATTTCAATTTGCTTTAGCAGAGATTTATAATTATTATAAGGAATTATTTTATAATGTAATTCTGTGTTGTCAGAGTGGGTTAGCTTTATGACCTGCTTTAAAAAATAAATGCGGCTTTAATTAAAACAAAACCAAAGAGAGAAGTAGAGTCTTGTACCAACATGTTGCTGTCAGCACCCTGCTAACTGTCTGAATTGAACTGTAAGCCTCTGCTCAAAGATACCAGTGCCAAGAACAGAGCTCGTGGCACATTTAAAGGTACTGCTGGCTTATTCTTAATTTGTATCTCAACTTAGTATTGCTGGAGGTTTTCTAATAAAAATTATGATGACTGTCAAAAATCAGACACTAATGAATAGCAACCTTTAGTAGGCTGTCAACTTTTATAGAAGCAGAGCTGGATGCATCAATAAACCCAACTCTCTCTCTGCTCTGCAGCAGCACATTTCCATTACCTGAGTGGAGTAATTTTTGGTTTAACCTAGTACGAGATCAGAATCAGACTCATTAAATTTAGCCTTCAAGCTGCCATCTTTCATGAAGTAAGATGATTTTGCTTCTACATAATGGATGTCACAGAGCTCATCTTCAGTACATGCTCATACTGCTTGTAATTTTCTGTATTTGCGTTACATGACATGTGAGACAATATTAATGCTCTATCACACTGAAGTCTCTCTGACATCAGCAAATAGAGCCACCACGCAAACCAGAGACTTTCCAGCGTCCATGCACCACACATAGCCCCATTTTTGCCTTGTATCTCCTTCACAAGGTCAGTGATATTAAACTGACATATTAAACAATTTTAGTATCACATCATCAGAATTCATTGTTTCTTAGTGTTCATCAGACATCAATATCCAAGGAGCTGTTGCATGTCTAATGCTACATGACTTGGTTAGGTCGATATGTAATATTCTGGGGGGTAAACTCTTACTCTCTCAATTTCAATGAGAATTTTTATTTCACCAGTGTTAGTTTCAATATTACTAATTTTATTGATTTCCTTATTAATAATTTCAGAATTAGAGAAATATCTAATCTCTAATATACATTTTGGGAGAGGTACTCATTTTTTAATTCTTTTTAGTCTGTTTTGTTAAGATGATTCAGTCAATGGATGAAAATGCAATGACAGTATAAATTCTGGGTCCCCAGCAAATGATGTATGCCCAAGCATGAACAGGGAGCAGTTTCTAGGTTAATAGCAAGATGCAGTAACAAACGAGTGAGGGGCAGATTGAGTCCTTTGCCTTCAACTTGTCTGTGCAGTATGGTTACCTGGACACCTACCAGTCCAATGCCATTGAGCTTTCCAATGGGGAACTCAAGGGAGGAGTCTGCAGTAGCTGTCAGTATTAAAGAACTGGGGCCATGTGTGGGATTGTAAAGCCAAATATTTGAGGGATGATTTATTGAAAATGAAACCTCTTATCTACCATATATTTTAATTTAAAAAATCATCTACTGAATACCTGGATGAAAAGAGTAAATGAGCTAATAATTTAGGTTTTAATTCTTGACTATCTTAGGGAAAAAATGTACTTTTCAGAAAAGGTATTTTTCCAGCTAAGATTGTCTAATCTGATGTTAAGACAAACAGTTTCAGATATTATAATACTTCCTTTAAAATTGTTGTACTAAAATCTGAATTTCTTTCTTCCAAGATGGATGCACTAAAGGCTTCTGGCTGGGTGTCAGATGGGTAACATTCACTTCTGTGCCAAAGCAGAGCTTGATTTGAAAAGTTGCATGTCCTAACTGTTATGTTTCATTTGAGAGCTGGTAAATCATTCCTTCTAAACATTTGAATACATTTCTAGCCTTGGCAATTTGTGAGATATCAAACTGGTGAATACCCTATGAACCTTCACAGAAAATACATGATAATTTATAAAATGTATTTTTTACCATGCAAACCTGGTCGTAGGACCAGGTTCAGAAAAGTGTGCCTTTTTTTCAGAAGAGCTTGGCACACAGTGTTTGACTGTTGTGCTGCTCAAGGCTTTGGACACCTCTTGGACAGGGGCCACCTTTCTGTTCTCTGCTGTTCTGTCAGGCACTGATTCACAACTATATTTCAGGCAACATAATGTAGTAAATACTAATGATCATTAGTAACTGTACATATTACCTGAGGCACTAAAAGGAGTCAGGAGACATACAAAGTTTGTTCTAATAACTCCCGAAACATTCCCAGATGCTTATTTTAAAGCTACATGACTACGATAGGTTTGTAGTTGTGACACCCTATAAGGATCTCTTTGGGATGGCTTTGCACTGCAACTAGGAGGAAGTGTATGTGAGAGAATGTACTTGCGCAGAGCACACTGATGCAGCAGTGTGCCTGGTTGCCCTCTCATTGTCCTTGGTTTATTAAAACATCTACAAAAAGAGACATGGTATATCACTGACAATAAGCTTTTTCTAGCTTTTTTTCTGGAAGACAAATGTCTAAGCCATAAGACATTAAACTTCATCATGCACCGTGCTTGTTAATGGTATCTTGGGCTAGAGGGAATGTTATGTATAGTCATGGATGAAGGGCAAAGGTCCTTATCCTGCTGTTTGAGTAACAGTTGAGACATAGTTCCCCACATAAGACTATACTACTTTTTCTCACCACAGAAAATTGCATTTTCCCTTCTTCCCTTTTCAGGTTTTAGTGTCTGTAAGAGCTCACTGGAATTACAATGCTGGCTTGGCCTTAATATAACTGCCTGTGTGATAAGTAAATTACTATTTTGTCATATGGTTCCTCTGGCAGAGTAGCTCAATAACAACAGAGAAGGTTAGCTTGGTATCAGCAAGTTCCTTGGAAACTGTGATCAAATGTTCATTTCCAGAGCTTCAAGTGCTGTTTTTACTCTTGGGTTGTGGACCTGTACAATGCTCCCAGTGGTTCTGAGATCAAGAGAGTAAAGAACAAAAGAAACTCAGTTTTGTTGGAAATGTCTTACACAAATGAAAGAAAATCCTTAGACCCCATATTAGAAGTAGAGAAAAAAACCCAACAAAAACAACAAAAGAAACAGTTCCAAAGGAGTGGAGAGACTTTCTATCACTGTGGGCAGTCAAAGCTACCTCAGCATGGAAATGGACAGGGTAGGAATGGTGTTGAGAGAAGGAAAAAGGCCTTTAGTCCCCTATTAACATCGTAGCTCAATTTTGGGGTTTTAATTTTTTGACAAGCAAATGTAGTTGAAATGCTCACATTTTAAAATCTCATCCAGCTGAACTCTTTTCAGTTTAAAAAAAAAAAAAAAAAAAGATGAAAGGAAGTACTTCTATTTTTTCCTGTTCAAATTCAAGTGAAACAAAATGTCTTCCTATTATCCCATTGGACAAATCTAACTCGAAGTATCAAAGAAATTCCCCCCAGAGATCAATGCCTTTGTCTATAATGAAATACAAAGGAAAACAACTGCTAACACAAGTAGACTTTGTACTGTGTGAACAAGTTTTCCTATATTAGCAAAGCAGACTACTAATATGATATGATGGGACATTACTAATGCAACAGTGTAGCTAATGCAAACAAAATATGTTGGAGTGCCTAGTTGAACTGAATAAAGAATTTGTTTGTCTGGGACCCAGATTCTGAAAATCAAAGTAAATCCCACAGAAATAGATCTTACAGATAATTCAATAATTGAGACAATCCCATCAGATACACGAAGCTGTTTGTGTGCACTGGAGGTACAGATAGATTCAGGAACTTCATTCCCACTCTGAGTTTGAAAGGGACCTGGGTGATCGGCTGTCCTTGGTACTTTGGAAGATCTCTTGTATAAATAATAAATGATGGTAATTTGCATTGACATAAGTTGATATGTAATTATCAGTAAAGGCTGGAAAACTGCTATTAAAGTCTTCAGTGTTGTTGTCATTGAATTCAAGGCTGTGGGCTCATAGCAAGTTAGTTTCTAAGAAACAGCAGTTGTAATGTTCTCTTAAAAAAAAGTAACTGTTTTTTTGCCTCCTCCCACTATCAGCTCTTAATGATGAGATCATCTGCTGTAAATGGATAGGTTTGAGCAAATTAGAGAATCCTATCCCTGGTTTCAGCTGAGGGTAATACCTCCCACAGTAAAGGATCTGCTTAGGCTTTGATGCATTTCCCTCAGAAGATGGTCTATTAAATTGAGTACTTGTATACTCTCCCACAACCTCGAGGGCTCTGTGCTTCAGTGGGAGCTGCTTTGCAGACAGTAGCAACTAGTTGCAATTTGTTATTAAAACTGCAGCTCCCCACTGCTTGCTGCTGCTGACTACCAGGAGGCTGGAGTCTTCTTAAGAAACGCAGAGAAAGCAGAAACAGAGAATATTCCCAAGCTCACCTTTTAATGAAGGCATATGGCATTCAGGATATTGTTATTCATGTAGTAATTGGCCACGGTGTACACATATTTATGGTACCGCTTATCATGCTTGGGAAATTTTGGAATTGCTCCATTTTAGTGAGCCATAAACACCTGAAATAAAAGCATATAGCAAATACAAAGAAATGAGAATAATTCTTAACAATTACACACATATATTTATGTACACACACTCACAGCCATCAGGCAAGGCAAACTTTTTTTTATTTTTCTTAATTATTACTGAACTCGAGAGAAAACTGCACTTAAATTGTTCTAAATCAAGATTAGTGTTGGTTTTTTTTTTTTCTTTTTATAAGTTCAGTGAGTACCTGGAGTTTTATCTGCCTACTGATCCCTACAGAGAGATGTGATGGCATGGTTTATATCCTTACTAAGGAAAATTTCTGTTCTAATCTTCAATCGTAGAATTAGACTTTTGCTCCTATAACTACAGAGCTATCTATACGGACATTCTAGTTCTATTTTTATGTAACTTTTTTTTTTTAATTCAATTGACTTATTTAAGATAGAAATAGGGCTCTTATGCAAAAATAAAAGTTTCACATGGAAAGATAAGGGACTCCTGTGGTTTAAACGCAGATTTAGATTTCTGCTACTGAAAAGTTTCAGCATTTTGAAAGTAGACTCATTGAAAAGAAAGAGTCTGCTTAGAGGAGCACAAAACATAAATGTGCCAGCATTGATGTCTGTGTCTGTAAGGACTGAAAGGGTATATATTTCTAAACATTACAATTTAAAAATAATGTTTTTGTTTGTTCCACATTCACCAGAACTCACCTAATTACTCACATACATTTAGGATGCATGTTTGGGTGGGTGCTCAGCTGAGCACTCAGCAGTACCCAGGTTCTGTATGTAGGAGTTAAAGACCTCAAATATTGTTTTTGACAATGATCTGCAAACCTTATAAGGCATCTGCAGACCTTATAATTCTCATACTTAGTGTTTAAAAATAGGGATCTGAGACTCTTCTCCCTCTTACCCTACAACCAGAAATTACAGTAGCTTTTTCCTAGCTTAATATTTGAACTGTAATGCTTATAAAGACCACTTCAGTAACACTGGATTTTGTATTTCTCCACTAGAACCACAGCTCTCCTTTATTTCGACAGCTGGTGTTGCAGGTAGGATGCTCTGGCTCACAGCATCTGGGCTGAGAAATGTTTTCTTTCCTTGGAGTCCCAGGTACTTCAGAAAAACCCTTCAGCAACCATTTATCAGACTCAATGCTGAAATGTTCAGTAAAATTTACAGTGAACTGCCTCCTTTCCCTTCCCACACAGTTACCCCAGACTTGCTCCAGCAGAGCAGTTGTTAACAAATTGGTTAATTACTGGTGCTGTGCTGATGTTTGCTGTTCTGAATGAGGGATAGTCAACTCCAGTAGTACCAGTTTGGAAATTACCTTAACCATTGTTCAAAACTAAAGTGGGATTTGTTTTGAAGTTTAAAAATCTCTTGGGTAATTATTTCTTTTGGTAACTGACTCTCAGCATCCACACTTGGGCTTCTTCACTGGCAAAAGGAGAAAATGAAGAGTTTCATCAATAATGTGCTGGCTGGCAGCTCAGGTCTGCTTCAGTCCCTGGCTCTGTCACAAATCTCAGCCATGATTTTAGGCAAGTTCTGTCATCTCCCCATGAGACTGGAGTGATGTTACTTCATTCCTGCTCTTTAAGATGTTGTATTCATCTAGACTGAAAGGTCATTTTGAGAAGGGTCACATTTGGATAGAAC
Organism: Ceyx cyanopectus; assembly: GCA_013401355.1. Classification (NCBI taxonomy): domain Eukaryota; kingdom Metazoa; phylum Chordata; class Aves; order Coraciiformes; family Alcedinidae; genus Ceyx; species Ceyx cyanopectus. Next base: position 133,568 of record VYZU01066380.1, on the reverse strand, counting down.
CTGCCACAGTGTAGCCTCACTAACATCACTGAATCCTCAGATGACTCGATAATATCAATAAAAGTAAGTAATGGAGGGAACAAAGAGATATAAAGCAAAGGGGTGATCTTGCAATATTTCTGTCCTCAGACTGAAACCATACACTTCAGAAATCTTGTGAAACAACTTGCTCTCCAGAGTCTCCTACATTTTGAAACAGTAGTATTTCAATTGTTTGGCTAAAGCTGAAGAAATATCCAAACTTCTGGGTGCTGACTGGGAACCTCCAAACTTTCGGAGATTTCTCTATATTGACATAGGCTGTGGTCTGTGGCTTTCAACAATAACATTTGTGTTGATTTTAGCAATTCAAATCTGGATGCAGCAACTGAGCTTGGCAAGACAGATGAGCTAAAGACCACTTCTATCTAATCTGAATGTGCAGTCACTTTTGGTGACCAATTATCTAGACCATCACGGACAAACAAATTCTCATATGGATCCTCTGATGTGTGGGAGCAATGTCAGTATCTCGATAGCCTACAATAGATAGAAACAATCTGGAAGTTTTTGCTTCGGAGTACCTTCCTTCCAGTATGTAGCTGGACTGACTTCAACATGTAACTGAGTGTGCTTTCGCAGGTTTTAAGGGTTTAACTTCTCTGATTGGAAAGGATGAATCACTTAAAAATTAAACCTGTCAGAGGGGAAACAAGCATCTTCCAAAAATGCATGTAGGAAAGCAATTCATACACTGATGGCAAATGCAATATTTTGAAGGTATGATAATATCTAGACTCACCTAGGTGTAACACTTTCTTCTCCAAGGTGAGACACTTACTGTATCTGCAGGGATTGTGTGTAGACCACTGTCAGCCTCTACTGGCAGGTGCCAGAGTTGCCCAGCGAAGAGGCAAATCCTCTTCTTGTCCAAGTGTCAGGAATCAGCAGCAGGTCTGTTTGGACAGGCCAAGCAGACAGTACATCTCATTGGCATGTTCGTGATTGCTACAGTCTTCAGATGTGAGATGGTATTGAGGCCTGCAAGGGAAAGTATAATAATAAGACTTTACTGAAGCTTTGATTCAACTTTATTAAAGGATAGAGGCAATTCACAATGCTTACCCAGAAGCAATGATCACACTAGGGAGTTGGAGGGACATATTCAATTAGAAGTATCACTTCACACAGGAAAATTCTACCCAGAGTGAGATTTAAAATGTGAAATTTCAGTGGCAGCTGCATTTTCTTTGGGGGAGTTCAATGGAGAGTTTGTTTTGGTAGCCAAGCTCTTAATGGAAAGATAACTTCATCTTTAAATCTCAAGTGATTTCTGCCAATTCATAACAGTTTACACCTACAGGGCATCAGCAAATTAAGTCCAACTACATCACTGTCATGTGAAGAAGTATTGGGTACACTGGAGCATGGAAAGACTGACTTTATGGAATGACATATGTTAAGGAAAAGAAATAAAATTCAAGAGTCCCAACTCCCGGTTGCCTGCCTTAATCACTGTACCTTGTTTTTTAATACTCTTCCACTGCTGGAAATAAATGAATTATTTAGATTCTGCCTGACCATTTTTCTCTTTCTTTTTTTTAACATTTTATGCCTCAGCTTTAATTCATTCCCAGTATTTTTTCCATTTCAGTTTCTAGCAATAACATTATTAAATTTCATGTCTGCTTCCGTTTTTATTTCCATCTTTCACCAAAAAGATATAAAGTGAAATGAATCCAAATGAGAGAGCTTTTCTCTTCAAACTGCTCTCGGTATCATCGTTTCCTTAATTAAGTAATTGAAGCTCTCCCAACACACACAACGTCATTCAATCTACTGCGGTCTCTAGTATATGCTGGCATTTAGATTTGTTCCTATAGGGGACTGTTTTTCCAGTCCATCAGTCTCTTCTGCATCTTTCCTCTAATAACCTCTCAGGCCTGTTCCTCCTGGTACCCCATGGCAAACATGAAACATGCCTTTAAAACAAGGAAACAACAGAAAAACAATATTACTTCAGTATTATTCATAAGGCTCTCTATCCTGCAGCTCACATGCGACCAATCTTGATAGATCTGACTTCCTCGCATTTCTGGCTGAAGAGTTCTATGCCTTGCTTTACTTTTGTGTTTGTGCCCTTAGTTTTATCCTTTGAAGTGAAAGATTTTACATTATTAATTACTGATTTTCTTCTTTTACATCTTAGACTGTCCAAACCTCCTATTACGTGTCTTGTTGGGCAGTTACTGGATTCTGTTTTTTATGCTGCAAATCCTGCCCACAAGAATTTCCAAACCAGAAATACATTTTCAAAAGATGAACAACACAAAATCCATGCTAAAATTTGGCAAATTCGCACCCTCATATCAAAATCACCAGGAAAACCCCAAGCCAGCTGTAGGCCCTAATAATTTAAAGAGATCCTCAACACATCCAATAGTATTTATCAGTGGTTGTTGTCATTGGGAGTTACAGAAATTATATTATTCTGTTGAAAGTTTGTCAATGGAAAATTGAGATTCTATTTCACTATAGTTTTCAGAAAAACAATCCCTCCAGGAAATTAGATGCTATTTTTTTCTGGGGATGGAAGGAAAGGAAGATCAGCTAATGCTCTGTCTTCCTTCTCTTCTACAGACAATGGAAAAATCTCTTTATTTCTCACTGCATTTCCATCCTTGCAAGGCCAAATCTAATTAGGGGTGAGGGAGTTCATGTCACAAATTGTTCTTTTCTCTTTGAATTTAGATAATAAAAAAAAAGGAGATTCTATTGTAACTGTGCTTTAAGTTTGGGAAGAGGTGTGAAGAAGCCCAGAAGACAGATAATGGGCCAATGGTGTAAATATGGTGGTGGTGGAGCTAAGCAGTGTCTGGAACTGATTTGAATTATAGTTAACTGCATAAATTGAAGGATAGGAAATTAAATGATTGAACTCAAAACTGAGGTTTGAGGAGAATCAGCTAGTAAGGCTTTTATTACTATGGAGGAGATGCTATATGCAAAAGCACTAAATAGGGTTTCAAGCTTAAAATTTCATGACATGTCAAATAGCACAATGTAATTTTCAGACTTAATCTCAGGGCCTTAGCACAAGGATCCTGAAGTCTACCATCCACGAGATCTTTTTCTGTGAGCATCCTTACTGCTTCTTACTAAACTCTTCATTCTCCTGAATGGGCCTATTTCTGACTCTGTATCTGCATTATTTCTGTTCCATAATTTCATCAGATTATAGTTGTGACAACCTGACGGTGGAGACAGGATCAAGTCCCACTTGGAAGAATTAATTCCAAATGTAATTGATGGTATGTGTGTGTGACATTAGCAGGAATTCATTCTTATCTTGCCAAGAGTTTTGCAGCGTGACTCCGTGTGACTGTTTTGTAAGCTGAGCATCTATAAGACCAGCCTGTGACAGTTCAGCTCATCACACATCTGGTGAATGAGTGGCCTTCCAGCTTATGGCCACTAAAGCAGAGGAATTTCACCATCGATCTGGAGAAGCACTTGAGACAATGGGAGTAACAGGGCAATAAAGATTGCAATATATCACCAGACTCAGCTGCTGGCTTGTATAGATCAGAGCTGCATTAAGATCATTACAGTCTGCCTGTGACATCTAAAGAGAGTAAGACAGCTATAGGAAGGGAAAGAGCTGCTGTTAAAGAAACAAAACCAAACAAACTAATGAAAAAAAAAAGATCAACATGTCAAAATTTATTTTGCCAGCCTGGACAAATACCTAGTAAATGCACTGCAACAAACTGGGGAGGGCTTATGAGAACAAGCTAAAGCTCTGCAGGATCAAGCAGTTAACTCTCAAGCTCAGGTTATGGCAGCTCTTGCTCCCCTCCAAGCTGCAGCTTTACAAACCAACCCGCGCCCCGCTGGCAACAACCAAATAAGATGCTACCGATGCGGAAAGATTGGACACATCCGTCGAGAGTGCACGGCAACGGGAATTTGGTGTGGAAAATGTCAGTCCGATACACACAACTCCAATGCCTGCCGTAGGAAGCAGGGAAACTCGAGGAGCAGCGCGAACAGCGGCCGCGCAAAGACACAAATGGCAGCTGCAATGACATCAGGGTCCCTCAACAACTCCAACCAGCAACCGATGGGAGCCTCGGCTTGGACGTGGCAGCCTCAGTAGACACCGACATTCTGACCGCTCAGCCTCACAAAATCCCAACTGGACTCAACACTCTACTTCAAGTGTCTGTTAGTGAAACACATACACTATAGTTAAATCAAATTATTAACCCCGCCTTGTCCTCACAGGAACATCTAGCTTCTGAAACCAACAGTTACACTTAAAAGAAAGGGAAAGGCAACCAGAAAACAGCCAAGAAACAAAACCCAGTAATCCACCTCCTACATAACTCCATACATCAACTCATACTGGAAGCAAAATGTCATGTCACTTTCTTCACCAGTCTCTTGTGCTGAGTGCTGGGAAGGTGCTTTTGTTCCTATTTGCTCAGCGAGAGGATGTCCCTGCCTGGTTGGACCCTGTGTTGAGGTGCCATGCATAACTGCTGTCCTTGCCACATGTGCTTCACCCAGAAGCCTGTCCAGATGTGTCTGAAGTGCCCTGCGGGACCACAGACCTGTGATCAGCATTTTGGGCATTGATCCTCTGGTGCACAGTCAGTCAGAAAAAGGAAACCTTTGATGCATTCCAAACTGAAAACAAAAAAAAGTATAGGAGTAAATCCCAGCAGCCTAAAACCTACCTACATTTACCGCTTTGGAAATACAACCACTTTTGATAGCTGAGGATTGGCCCTGATGGCATTTTGCTTTTCAGGGCACATGTTGTCCTCTGGGCATTTTCCTTTTTCCATGTCCCTCCAGATCACCTGGATTGTCTGAAGCTTTTCCTGTTTAGCAGATCCACCGATAACCTGTAAAGGAGCCAAATTATGAGCAAGATATTGCAAACAACCCAATCACACATGGTGACTCCTTGGCACTTCAGACGAATCTAAGAGTAAATTCCCTTTTCTGGCCCCTGATCTTTCAATACCCGTAAAGAAATGGCCTGTAATTGACACCCTCTCATAGAAGAAAGAGTGGAATTTGACACTTTCTGAAGAATGGAAAAAAATCTCCATTAATAGAGGAGGGGAAAAAAAAAAGAGGATTTTCATTCATGTGTTTCTCTGCTCCTTCAAGTCACTTCCATCTGCTGTTGGTCTGCCAGCACCCATAGGTGCTGAGGTAACAAGCATAACAAGCATACACTTAGGCAGCTACTTACAGTGCACTGAGCCAGGTGTGCTAAGCTACCGAAATGCATTTTTATCAGCAGGCAAGGGCTTCTAGTCAAACTGGAGAAGCCTTAATCCTCCAAAATAAAGTGAACCTCCTTGCAGATAAAAGACTTGCCTGGCTTGTTCCAGAGGGAGTTAGGGAGTTGGTGACATGCCTGCACCCTCGCCCCCTTCTCCCTTAGGAAAATACAGCCCTGCGGGAAGAGTGGATAGGGATGATCAAAGGGAGCTGCAGTTTGGCTGCCTGCTCCCAGCAACAGAAAGGCTAACCCTTCATTACTAGGGAGCAGTGCTACCGGAGGTGAGTGGTGAATGGAAAGGATGTACACTTAGGATCTTTGGCAGATGGAGGAATTGGGGCTATGCCACTGTGTAGGATAGATTCAGGCTTGGGAGGGGACCTTGTTTCTTCCCACTCATTTGGCAAGGTAAAACCCAGGTGTGTCCCTGGGAATCCCTAGCTTTTTAACTCACTTAGGGGTATTAATGAGTAGATGGTGGTTTTCACCTGCACAGCTCATAGGTTAATCTGGACTGTGTTTCCCACTGTGTTTTGCCTCTACTGAACCTCTCACTCTTTTTGCTTATCTCCCTTTCCCCAGAAAACAAAAAATAAGTGTCCTTTTTGAAAGCAGATGGCTTATGTGTTTTTTCCCTCTAACTTTGGAGGGAAGGAAGAGGTGGCAAAAGGGCAAGCTTCCTCAAACTTCTAAAGCAAGGCTAGGAAAGTAAAATGATTCTCCAGAAAAATCATGTAACAGTGCTGGAGTGGGAGCAGGCTGAACAAGTTCTGCACTTTCGCCTCTCTAAGTGTTGGTTTCCTTGGGATGGGGTCCAGCTAACTATCAACTTGCATGAGTTTTGGAGGTTGAGTAAATAATCTTAGTGAGACAGTGGAGGGTGTTGGTAAAACCAGATTTTTCATCTGCTTTTTTAAGACAAGATAAATAAAGATTTATCTGTTCAACAGTTTGAGTTTCAAGGTACCCATGTTACCTGTTCTGTTACTGCATATTTGGTAACTTACAAGTTTCCATCACAGTTTTATGTTATCAGTCCCAAGTACACAAGGAGCCAAAGAGACTGTGAGACAACCAGGAATTAATTCAATAGTGATTCTCCAGCTCACTGGGATGGGAAAGGTTGAGTAGAAGTGGAGAGGGTGCAGAAAAGGAGTTTATATTCACCCTGAGGATGATGATTCTGCCTCTGGAATATATATATTGAGAGTGGCCAGAGTTTGAAAATGTAATTGTTGGGCAAAGATAATGCCTAGCTCTGGGTAGCATACCTTTAGAAAATGGGCAGAGTGCAGTGCCCACTACCAAGTCTGATTGCTCCAGCAGCTACATGGAGTAGCCAACACCTTGACATCCCCTGTAATAGGTTGTGTCATGCATTTTCCAAGGGTAAATCCAGTTCTTCTAGGTGCAACCAAGCAGGACATGACGCCATGGTTTTTGGCTCCTCTGGGTAGCCAGCATTCCTGTTTCGTCCAGCCTGGAGCCAGTTTAACATGTGAATACAAGGAATGTGGTTGAGTAATGGCCTTTTGGGAAGCCTTCTGGTGTCTCTATCCCTCCAAAGTACCATCAGAACCAACCAGTCTTTTGCTTTGGAAAAATTAATCATCTGACCATTAGCATTTTATCCATCCCATGGTTTGACTGACTTTTATCCACCTTGATACACAGGAAACGATAATTTTTAATTTCTAATTCCTCAGACTGGAAACTCCAAACAGGGACCTTCCAAGCAGGCAAGTGGTTATTAATAACAAATAAAACCAACTTCTTACATGTATGGAGCACCTCTCATAGAATGAAATAGATCCCAAGGTATTATACAGACATGTTCCTGCTTCTGGAATCATTCTTACGGACTTAGAGCACAGAGACATTTTGTCCTCTACCAAAGCAAAATCACATTATCCATCACTGAGCTGGGGTTGAATGAAAGTTCCAGAATTAGCAGCTGATAGTGTCTATGACATGGTTTGCATATTTTTGTGAACATGCTTTAATCTCACCTAATAGAGACTCTGAGTTTCTGTTTGTTGTGATGAGCTCTATATCTAAAACTTGGTTTGAACCCAGATTCCACTTCTATTGAAGCACTCCAACATGGACAACCTTTTAGCCTTCCCTGGTGAGAACAATATTTGCTTTTTGATAGGCTGAATTTACATAAGTTTTCTTTTTATGTCTGTGCGTGTGTGTTATGAAGAGAAGTTTTAAAATAAACTGAGTTATCCCCAGCTGCTAAGTTCTGACATGCACTTTAAATAAGTAAACCTAGGGATGTGGCAGGCTATGAAGGAAGGGAGAGCAAAATTGGCTTACATGTTGCACTGATCACAGAATTATCATCTGCTATCACACAGTTTACCATTATACCCAGCTGCTGCCAACCTGACCGGTGCATTTCTTCAAGCTAAGCTAACAAAGCACTTATTTGTTATCCAGGGAACTACCTCTAATAGACTTCCAGTGAAATAATATTTGCTTTCCAGCCCTACTTTGAATCCCACTCACTTTGTTAAAAAGATTGCCTCTGGCTGTCTCCGCTGGTCTAATCTAATAGTTTCTAGTTTGTACAAGCAAAGCGCTTTCAGCCAACTATATAAATAACTTAAAGAGAAGAAGACACTTTTACAGCACTCTGTGCCGGGTGCTATAGAACATGACAGATTAGTAAATGACGCCTCAGTGGAGCTCATCTGGGAACCTCTGTCAGTTGAATATGAGCAATTACAATATTGTATTTGGGCTGAAAGGGTTGTCTGTCTTCTTACAAAAAGACTAACAAGAAAAGTAATTCCTGTCTTACTTCTCCTGTGCATGAAACTGATCTAAGTGGTTGTAACCCCTCTTCTCTTCCCCTCCCTTTGCCATCGCAGCAGCAGCAGGAGGGGAAGGGGGGGGGGGGGGGGGCGGCAGGGTATAACGAGCAAGGAGAGAAAAGAGAGTTATTTTCTTTCTGTTTTCACTTTTGGTTTGAATTGAAAATGAAGAAAGAATAATATTGGGAGACGCGGCTCCCTGATGTTTGAGAGGGGACGTTATATCACAATATCAAAGCACACTTTCTGCCACCCGCCTCTCCAGCTCAATCTGGACAGTGGGCTTCTTAAACAGTGAGTGTCCCATGCCTGGTGGAGCAGCTAAATTCATCTCAGCTCACCTGCTAAGATCACCAAAGGCCTCGAGTTTCAAAGAGTTGCCCAAGGTTTACTCATGCTATTCCCACTGTTGTTCTCTTTTAAATAGAAAAGCTGAGGCTGAGCATCATGTGACAGAAAGTATACCATACAAGCTGTGATTTCCAAAGGAAAAAAAATTCACATCCCGTTGAAATTTCCTTGAGGAACTTTTGAAATGGTCTGTAGGACTAGAGGGGTGATACCACAGGTGCTCCTCTGAGATCAGTGAAGTTACACCAAGGAAATTGCCTTTGTGACAGCCTGATGTGGCATTTTTCAAACATCTGTATCCTGTCATTTTTTTTTTTTAATCTTTTATTTTTATCCTCTCTTTTCTTTTCTTTTCTTTTCTTTTCTTTTCTTTTCTTTTCTTTTCTTTTCTTTTCTTTTCTTTTCTTTTCTTTTCTTTTCTTTTCTTTTCTTTTCTTTTCTTTTCTTTTTTCTTTTCCTGAAGAACCACCCCAGTAGCAGGACTTTCTGTTGTTTTCATCTCTTTTTCTCAACACAGCCAGTTACTGTGGCCCTTCTCAGTCATGTAACTGCATTCAACTGCAAGCACCTGAATGTACACCAGCAGAAAATTATGCTCCTATTAAATGAGGTCTTCCTGCTACAGAGAGGAACACAGCATCATTCCACCTCCATCCTGTTACTAAAGCAGTGTGTGCCATATCCTATGCCACCCTGAAGCTGACTAGAGGCTCAGATGCACAGTCTGTATCTGCAGTTAAATGGGGAAGTTTGGTACAAGATGAAGCCATGAAGTTCTGAACAATAAACTGCACTCTGCTGTTCTGAACAGGCCATGGCATTTCTGATATGGACATTAGTTTCTGAAGCCAAACAGCTACTCTGGAAGAATATGAAGCTGTGAAGAGAAGTGACCAAGAAACTGCCATTCACTGAAAGGAAGTAATGATCACTAGTGGGGGAAATAGGATTAAATTCCACATTTAAGTTGGGATAATTGCCAGGAGTGTTAGAATCTAAAAACATGACAAAAATCTCCATACAGAACAAAACTAGCACAAACCTAATTCAGCCATTCAGATCTAAAATTTGTGTTTGGTTATGTTTATTCTACTACAATTTATGACATAATAGAATGTACACTGGCAGCAATATGCAGAATTTGACCCAGAAATTTCCCCCACACTAGGTAGCCACGCTGTGGGAATGCTGAAAATAGAGCTGAAAGCAGACCTATGGAACTGAGAGCATTTCTAACAAATAACCAGTTTTCATTCTAAAACTTATATGATGGCACAGGCCCCGTTGCAAGCCCTGTGAGATCAGAGGTGCAGCCATCAGTTACAAACTGCCATCTCCTGGCACCTGGGAGGTGTTTAACAGGATTTTGAGATCTGATTTCCTCCTCCTTTTCCTTTGTTTGATCCCAGTTGATTTAATCACAGATTATCTTTTGCCATATAGAAAGTACCTGGGCAATGAAACGGAATGTAACTGTGCTGAATGTAACGTTACCTCCTGAAAAAGAAGGCTTCAGTGGAAAATTAAAGAATGAGTCAGGAGAGGTGTCTGGAATGAATAGGTCAGCAGCTCTGAACTAGCAAGACTGAAATCCATTCACAGATTTGGCCACCAAGTTAGTGTTTGATATTGGACATGATATTTCACCTATCTTCTGTCTGTTTAAACTGTGAGCTCCTTGGAGAAAGGTTCATCATGCTGGGGCTGTGTATTATGCAGAATGTGGAAAATATTTCCCTTTAAATTGCATTTGGCTTTGCATTTAAAAAACTGGAGTTCAACCTCTTTCTTCTATATAAAAAAGTACAAAATGTCTCCCCAGAACATGATCACTCATATCTTCAGTTCTTAAAACCAGAGCTGGTAAGTCTCTGTGTTTTCAAAACGCAGATTTCAATCTTTACTCCTTTTATTTCAACTTTGGGCACCATATTCTCAGATGGAGGTGAATTCAGTGTTTTAAAACTCTGAAACCCACAGTTTGAAAAAGGAAAGTTAGTGGGAAGTCTCCCTGTTCCTGTGGGACGTAAAAAAAGGCAGAATTTGGCAGCCTTGGCAGATTTAGGATTGTGCTGAAGGGATCAATCTGTTTCAGATTGGATGCCTCTAACACTTTGCAGTTACTGTAGTGGAGCAGCAGCAGCAGCATCAGGACTGCTAGTGCTTGACAATGGCAGCGCAATGTCTGCTGAACTTGTGAGCATGGTGACAGCAGTGCCACAGGCAAGGGCAGGGGCAGCACCTGAGTACACTGGACATATTCGTCCCTTGCAGCTTTCATAAAATGAGTGGTTAGATCTTCAAAGTGTAACAGGGTTGAGCAGAGAGCCAGATCTCATACTTATTACACAGAAATTATATTTTAGCTGTACATAGTCACAGAGATCCACCGGGATACATCAATGCCTCTGTTAACTCATTCGGGTTAGTTATGCCGCTAAATAAATTTATGTACCTGGACCTCTGACCACTGGCTTCTGTGTAATGACATATCTTTCCCCCATCTTCTCTTTTCCTAGACTACAAATTAAGCATTCCACCATCATACCCCAGTTTTCCCAGTTCTCATCAGGCAGAGATGCCCCTTTGAGATTTGTCTGATTACCTCCCATTGAAGTCAAGGTCAGCTGCTTGCCTGCCCAGAGCCTGTGCACTGCTCCTTGGGGGACTAACCATGGAACAGTCCAGCCTGCAAGACCTGTATTTCTCAAATTCAAGATGGGATGAAAACAGTGTCTATATATCTTTCACATCCTTAATTGTAAAGTTGTTAACCTTGCATTTAGTGCTTGAATACTCCTATGATGGGCACTAGAGATAAACCTCTGAGAGCCAGACATTGAAATAACATTGTGAACATTTTTTTTAACCCAGGGAGTTGTTATTGACAGGGTGTCAGCTGCTGATAAAGGGCCTTGAAGTATTTTATGGGATGTGACAGCTAATAAAACATTTAATTGTTTGGCAGGTAGCAGTGAATTGTGACCAGATGTGAACTGGATGCAGAGAATGCTTTAGGTTCTGAATTTCTTCCATGTTTCACTGCCACCACCACCAATGAATATTAAAAGTATGAGTCTCCTAATTTTCACCTTGTGTCTTGCTGCATGTTTGAAAGTTGAACTGTGTAACCAAAAGCGCTCTGAAAAATTCCTGGATGCCAATCGGCCAAGACAGGGGAGGTTGATTTCCATACAGGGGGTTCTTTATGAAACAGGTCATATTTTTCCTCATAAGGGTTTGCAAATTATCCTGTCACAGCTGATCTGCTAGTGGCACAGATAGTGTGCCTCTGATGCACTGAGGACCACTCAAAAATGTCCCAAGACATCCTTCCTTATGAGACTGGCCACACTAAAAAGCTTCTGCCTTGCACTGTGGCTGTGCATGCACACAGTGTGGCAAGAGGGAAATCTGGGACTTTACATCCCACTGTACCAAGCTGCACTTTCCAGAGCTGCTTTGGGTACAAAACTTTAGTTTCAGCCCGGTGCCTTGGCTTTTTCAGCTTGCAGCATAATTAGCTCCTAACAACTTCCATAGCACAATGTACTTTTGGGAGGCTCCAAAGAGCTTATTATATCTCTGTTTAAGAGACCCAGAGGGACTGTGCAGGGCTTGCATTGTCTGAAATGAAAGATGTCTCATCAGGTTACACCTTTTAGCTCCCATCTGTATAAGCATGCTGATAAGTGGTGCTTTTTCTTCTTCCATCCCCCCACTCCTTTTCTCTCTAATATAATCTTTGCCAGATCTAGTCAAAGCAGAATAGCTGCAGGGGATTCATTAATCCTAGTCTGGAGCTAACCACCACCACCATCAAATCATAAAAACAAAAATTTAAACCACCTCAGTTTATTATTCATATACTCTCTGTCCATCGTTTTCTTCCTGCTCCCAGGGTATATTCCCCTTGTGCTGGGACTCCTCCAGTTGCTCCATCCTCTCCCTGATCTTCTATTACACAGTTATCAATTCCCGAGGGAGACTTGGGATAAAATGGCACTCCTCCCATTCGCCGAAAGCTGCCAGGGTTGTGTACGCTGGCACAAGTACAACAGAAACTAAGCCTTGGCCTCAAGCAATGTAACACCCAGATAAACATGTCTGCCAGAAAGAGGCCAGGCTGAGGCTCTGTGCTCACCACACTTCAGGAGAGGCTGATCCAAACCCTTGTGAGCTGCAGATAGCTGCAAGACTGGGTGCATCCAGGAAACCCAGGCTGCTCCATGATGTTACATCCCTCCTGGCTGCTGTCCAGTGCACCCCCCACAGCCGCCCTCCCCACACACCACACTTGCCAGCCAAAGAGGTGTTCCAAAATACAGAGAAAAAAAGCCACCAGCAGTACATCAGTGCAGACCTGGGCAGGGGAATCTTCCTGCTCTGTTACCTCCACGTATATGGCTATAGGAACCTGCTCGATGCAGGGAGAGGGGAATGGTTGGCAAGTTTAAAGCCTCAGATGAAGATTTGGCATCTTGGGGATGCAGAGGCAGACTCCAGCTGTGCTCACAACTGGGGTGCAAGACTGAAAGAACGGAAAAAAACCCTCTTTCTCCTCTGCAACCTGAGAATATTTCTGCCTTTTCTAGAATTGAGCTCCAGCTGCTGCAAAGCTTCTCTCCTGCTCCTGAGCATTGACACCCAGCAGGAAAGCCCTTCCTGTAAGGGGAACAAGCAGAAGAGATCTGGGCTGGCAGAGGATCCTCCAGAGGAGGAACACACTCTGTTTAAATCAAGGAGATGGCCTATCTGTGGGTGCTCTCCCTGCCCCTGTCTTATGATTTGCCTACTGTAAACCAAATTATTTTTAACATGAATCATGATCTTTATATGCCTCTTCCTGATTCCATCAATGGAATCATGCAGGGCCAAACAAAGATACATCAGTTTTCTCCCCATCCTTCACTGAGGTGTTCAAGTTGCTTTTCCCCATGACCTTTGGAAAGATTTGTGAGAATCTTTCAGGGAATTCAAGAAATGAATATCACAAGCCCTCCAGAAGTCATAGGCACTCTCCAACTTCGATTCTCCTCACAAGTCACCTGGGGAGCCTGCAGACACATATCAAGGGTAGTTTTACTTGTTCAGGGAGGGGAGACAGGGCTGGTCTATGCTGTAATCCCACCTTTCACCTTCATAGAGCAGTTACAGCAACTCAGGCCACAGCTGCTTGCACGTTACACACAGCTAAAGTGTGACTCTGCTCTTCCTGTCAGGTTGTACTTCAGTATGGTTTAGAAGGATTGGAGGTGTAATGAAGACAGGCTGCCCTAGGCACTCACTCCTGCTTTTCAGGTACTGCAGAGTACCTGAATGGGCCCAGAAGCTTCAGCTGTGCCATCACCCACTCCTCTTCCACCAAACACTCCAACAGTGATAAGTGGTGAAGACAATTCACTGCAGGGTGGCTCCATTAGTGTTGAGGTGCACTTTGAATTTGGGGTTTTCCTCTCCTACCATCTGAACTGATCCGTGTTGCAGAAAGCTATGAGCAACTATAAGCTTACAAGTCTCAGTCTGCAGATAGCTTCTGTGACTGGGGAATGCACAGAGCAGAGGGCGTTGCTGGCTAAACTGGACTCTCCTTCAATGAGGAGAAAAAGTCCATCCAATTAAAAATGTTCATTCATTGTAGAGACCTATCTTGTTTGCAGTGAAGACTGGTGATATTAACAAGAAGGACTGGCCATGTAGTGCTTTCTACATCGCCTGTGGTCAAGGGAATCATTTTACCAAGTGTGCAGGATCTCTGATTGTAGCCCCCATCACAGAAAACTGCAACTCCATTATGAAGCTTGTCAGAAATACGTAGTAACTGGAAGCCATCAAGCCACTTTTTCTATGAAGTTATTTCTTTTATTGTCAACTGAAGAGGATGCCTTAAGTGCTAAGCTGGAAAAGGAAGTTTAAATCGAAGAAAAAAAAAATTGGTACACACCAACCTGGCTTCATTTGGAGAGATTTAGGACAGTTTAATGACTCAGAAAAAAAGGTTCCATAGAATTAGACTCTGATTTCATCAGCTGAGGGACAGAAAACCTTCAGCTTGCAGCAGACTCTGGCTGGAGCAATGAAACTCTGCAAATATGAGACAGAGGTGAGCTGCTGTGAAACTGAGGGATAATTGATACCTAATAAGTTTAAGTGCTATCAGTGGTATTGTTAAATATAGTTAAATGCAGTTTATACACCTCTAATTCAGTATTGATCCACTTCTCCTGCACAGCAAGGAGGCCGGGTGTACTTGAATTTTAGTGCATCACTTCAGCATTGCTAACTGCCCTGGAACCAGTGGGACCTTTTGGAAACTGTGGTTGACCTCAGCGATATCCACTCTGATTAGCTTAATGCAAGTCCTGTGATAATGGCAGTTTCGTTAGTAAAGCTCCAGCTCCTTGAGTCATGCAACAATGGGAAAATATCTTTTTGTTTCTTTAAACATTTATAACCTCCAGCGTGACACTGAAAAAGGCACAAAAATCTGAGTTCCTATAATCTCAGGACCTAAAGTTCAAATCAAAAGGCTTCCATGTTTATTAGTCTCTAAACCTCCAAGCTTTCAGTGAAACTTATTGCCTTTTTTGCAGCCTGACTCAAACTGCCTGGTCGTTCAAAGCTGGCAGAATTGCTTCCTCCTCCCTCCCCAGAGATGTGGTTGTCTCTTAGATGTGCAGCAGAGAAGCGGTATGGAAGCTGTGGAGGCTCAGCTGCACCAAGCCCCCTCAGCACTGCCTGCAGCCCTGGCACTGATGATTGTGCAGTTTCAAGCTGGACCAGGTTGTGCAGGTGATTACTCATTGCTAATGTTGGCAGCTTCCACTGCCAGGGCTTTATCTGTCAGTCATGGGAGTAGAGAAGAGCCAGCTTCACACTGGCACTGGACTGAGCTGTCCCTATTTCTCCTCTGTGTGCTTAGAAGCATCAATCCTGCTAAACCCCAGTACAAACTCTTGTTGGTTGGATGTGTTAGACACCTTCTCTCAGAAGAGCATCATGCTCGTGGCTTCATCATACACTCACACCTTCCTGGTTTCACTCTGGAAGCAGAGAGAGAGCAGTAAATGTGCAGGAGATCAATCCTGCAGCATCCCAAACACCTTCCTCTTCCCTCTGGCTCTCATTCTGAGTACCTTGCAGGATCAGGCTCTTTCTTATGAACTGTCAAGTCATTATCGTCTTTCCCTGTTTGGCATTTAACGTCTCTTGGCAAAAGATTAATGAATTGACTGGCTTTCAACAGGTTTTATGAAGCAAGACAAGAGCATGCCAGCACAGACAGAATATTAAACATGTTCAGCAGGGAAGCCTCGCATGCCTGTTGTGTGTCTGTGCAGCCAGTGTGTGTGTGCAGGCACGAAGGGCTCCGAGGGAACTGTTGGCTCAGAATGGCAAGCAGGGGGGAAAATTGAAATAAAAGCAACATGTGGCCTTTAGCTTACTGCCTTACCTCAGGTGAACCTTCATTAAATTAGGTCTGAGCCTGCTGATTTCACACCAACCCCTCCCCACATGCACTGTGATTATTGTAATATATATTCATGTGATGAAAACATATAATTCAGGGTCTGGGGGGTTTAAAGCATTGTTTAGATTTTGGTGGTTATTTCACCACAGTGTGAGTGCCCTCCCAGCTGTGCCATCGCTGTTGGGGTGCCCAGGCTCGCTTTATCACCTGCTGCAGCAGGCAGAACTGGCTGCACGAGAGCAGAGAGAGAACAGTGAGAGATGCCTGACTGATTTATATGGGAATAACCAAGCCAAAGAGTTCTGGTGACTTCAGAAACCACCAGTGCAGAAAACTCCCAAAACCAGATTTCGTGCCATGTACCTCTGGTTGTTTTGGTTTTAAAATATAGGGATTGAGTGTTACTTTAGATCTTTAAAACAAATGAACCATTTTATTAATGTAATAGCTGTGTTAGCAGTGACTGAAACTATTGCAGGGCTTATTTGCACGTGAGGGTAAAGTAATGGAATTTTAGTCCTGATGAGATCAAACCAAAATGCTCCTGGGTGTTAAAGAAATTTCAGTCCTGGACTTACATCACAGTCCCAGATTTTTAGTCCTCTCCTCCTCAAACTGGAAATATGTGGCACTGCTGTGGCATTGCCACATCTGCTTTTGGGACATTTAAAGACAGAAACCCATAGCCACCTTGTTCTGATGTTAGAAGGTCCTGTGAAGGTGAAGTGCTGAGAGGTGCAAGGAATTTCTGATTCCCATGGATGTGAAAGGGAAATAAGTTTGTTCAGCATCTCACAGGTTTAGACTTATTAAGACAGTTTGGATGATGCGATGGTTTACTAATTGTTCACTCTCCCTGTATAATATTTCATGGTTACTTTTTGAGTAGAAGTTGACAGCACCAGATCCTCAGCTGGAGTCAACTGGACTAGGTCTATGGGAAACTAAAGGTGAGACTTAGTTTACAAATCCCATGTGGGAGTTGTAAATCTCTCTGGATCCTTGGCCTAATCCTGACATATCTGCTCAAAGTAACCAAGAAAAGCAGTTCACAGTCAGAAGGTCCTTTAGAAAATACTTAAAGGAAAGCAGGCATCAGAAAAGTTGATGACCATTGATGTAAGAGGAGGTCTAAAAGGCACAGGAGCTGTCCTGACGCTTGTGGTAACCTGTATGAGTTAAGTTTGTTGCAATGTTGTCACAGCATGACAGTGGGTTCATGGTGTGGTACACAGCCCTTCTCCTCGCACACCCTTTGCTCCAGGGCTCGTGAGGGCACATGGCACAATATTCAGGGAAGCGTTTCCACTCACATTCACTGTATGCTGAAGTTCCCACATCATACTCCTGCCAACAACCCATATAACAGGGAGTGTAGAAGTGGTCCTTTTCCCATGGCAACACTCTCTGTCATCCTATTTCTTTTGGTACTACTAATGAAATGTGCCACTAGGAACTGGAGCTAGACTTGCAGGAATTTCTCCTGTCCGGCTGTGCTCCTGAGGCCAGCTGCATGGTACTGAATCCAGCACAAACACAGCACTGGGAATCCTCCTTGGTAGTCTCAGGAGTAGCTCTAAGTTGTTACAGAGGCTAATAGAAACTTTTTCCCTGGATATGGGGTGTCCTGGAATGAGACTCTTTCATTATATGAGGGTCCCCTCCCTTCCTTTTTGCAGACAGGTATGGGAATGCAAGATGCCACATGGATATTCAAATGAGATATATACATAGAACCATTCTGTTCCCTTGAACAGGGTTCAGCTGACAGTCATTTTGCAAGCGGTTTTCTTTGATACGACATCACGATCAGCATGTTCTAACTGGAATAGTGACATCGTTCGTCCCACACCTCGAACCACCCACATGCATATCACCACAGCCTCACCAGCTGCAATATCCTTGTATAGGCAGGAGTTTCCCAGGAGAAAAAAAAAAAACCAAACCTGACTGAACCTACTTATGGAGCTTGCAACACTGTGTTTGCTATTATGTCTTAGACATTTTCTGCCATTATTGCTGTGCCCATGAAGTGAAGTCTCTAATGGCACGGAAGTAATGAACACAAGGCATGCTAGGCAAGAACTAAGATAAATTTCCTCCAGCAAGAAATAGGAATGACAGGAATTTCCATTTTGTAATGTCCTATTTTTCCAGGTAACAATTCCCCACAGTTGTCCTAAACCTGTATTTTTTACATATATGCATTGAAGGTTGCATTAGTGGAGCAGTGCTTTTCATGCTGACACCAGTTCTGGGGTACACTTGCACATATACAGTCTTTTAAGACTATGGATTAAGCTTTTGTCTTCTAGACTTTTGAGGTGAGAGAGCTTTCCATGCTCAGAAAAAGAAGACACAATGCCTATTTAATGGCAGCTTTGATTATATTTTATTTTCCCTCAGTAGGCTTGCTTGAGGCTCTTTAGCAGGACTGGCACTCAGAGCTTGCACACTCCAGCAGTGATGATCACATAATTCTGTAACATCAAAGTGCTCTTTCAATACCCAGGAAGATTGGGTATGGAGGGAAAATATGCAGTATTGGTACTAATTTGCATGAAAAATCCTCTCCATGCATTTTGTGTGGGCAAACAATGGGGCAAACAGATTGCTTCACATTGCCTGTCTTCAAAAATAGCCACTTTCTATGCTTCCATCCACTCTGCATGAAGCGTGTGGGAGTGCTGGGGTTGTCATACAGGTCTGGTGGAAGCTGTGGTCCCAGCAAGCCATTCATGTTCCCTGCCACTGCTGTGACTTGTGCCTGGTTCTCACCGCCACTGGGAACACACAGAAGGTGTCACTACACAACAAGTGAAATGGGGATTTATAGGCCAAAAGCAGCAACAGAGGGAGATGTAATTTCCCAGTTTACACACAAACACATCTGTGGGGTGTCAATGTTTTAAAAGCACAGTTTAAGGGCACATTTGATCTCAGATGCAAAATGAGTGGCTGTTCTCAGCCAAGAAGGCTAAGCAAACCTGAGTGAGTGACAGATTTATGTGTTATTGCATTAACAGATCAACCACCAGCAGTTTAAATACAGCTTTCATATATTGTATGGAGCAGTTCTATACTCTGGTTCACACCCATCCTCACAGGGTTAGCTGACTAATATTAAACAAGATCCCTACAGTTCAGGTATTCACAGTATCATCTATAGCACACCAGCCTCACTTTTTGTACTAAACTGGCCTATGAAACTCTTATGCCTGTAGCTTCCTGTCTCTACTAAACCCCCCATATGACAGAAGTACCCTGGCCATGCTCTACACTCCCATCTCCCCATAAGATCTTGTAGCAGTAATGCTTAATGAGATAACAGCTGTCATTAGATATCATCCCAACAGCCTATTTTGTTTTAGGAAGAGTCATGGTCACCAGCTGCCCCAGGAAAAAGTCAGGAAACAATCTCAAGCAAGAAGAGTTTCTTCCTCAGCCACACCAGGTACCATCCTCAATGAAAAAAGTTGCCTACTGTTCAAGTACGATGCTTTAAAAAAGAGAGGACACTTGCAGTCGTGACGTTTCCACAGATCTGTACTGACAACCCTCCCTACACCTGCCTGAAATGTAAATGATCAACTTGGAAGATGCTATAAAACCTTTATGAAAACAAGATATGAAACAAAGTTTTTGAGAAATCACACTAACTCTAGGGTGTGGAGGGGATTGTAGGACTTGGATTAATATCAAGATTATTCCTTGAAATCACAAGAAGGAGCAGAAGTATATGAGTGTGTGCACACACATCTCTTTCCTTCCAACAGCTTTCCTGCTCATCCTCTCCCTTAATTGAGATTCTTTAGTTCCAACAGTGGATCACAGCACTAATTATCTTCTTGGTCTCTTGCCACACACTCTCTTTCATCTAAACTATTTCACCCACTCACTTTTGTGCAACTAAACAAGACACAGCAAACACGTGAGTAGTGCATTCATGCAGCTAAAGAAATAGGAACATTCAAATTGGGGCAGTAGGGCTTTCTTCAGGCTTGCAAGTCTCCACAGAAAGTGCCTTTTGAGCCTTACGCAGTTTCTTCTCCAATCATAATTTATTCTTCCCTTATTCAAATGCCTGCATCACCAACCCTCATCATGCCAGAACTCTTCATGGCACTTAAAAATAAACCCAGATACTCTATTCAAATTACTGGGAGAAGAAGACCTCCAGACCTCTACAGTTTGATATAGACATCTCTTGGAATTTTCTTGCTGCTTTAGCCCAAATAATCTGTCCAAAATAACTACCATTGATTTATTTCTGTTTTCAGCAAAACAGAGGTTTGATTCTTTCTGGTGGATAAACATTTTGCCTGAAATATTTTGATTTTATTTCCAAACTGTGAAGCACTTGCTAGCTCCTTTCTGTAATTATCATGCATTTTTTATGTGTCAGGGAGAACACTGAAATGAAAGGGATGAACTGCTCTTGGCAAACTTGATCTTCTTTCCCCATTGTTCCCCTCTTCAGTTGAGGGAGGAATATATCATTTTGTTCAAAAGGGGGAAAATCCTGATATTTTCAGTGCTATGAATGCTGGGAATTTGATGACATGCAATCACCATTCTTGCCAATACAACAGGACACCGGTTCAAGCTGTATTTTTGGCACAGTCCCGTGCTTTCTAGGAACCACTTCACAGCATCATCACCACTGATTAGGGGAACAGGGGAAGAATCCCCTGTTGCAACATCCTATTCCTTTATTACACCTGTGCTGAAGCTAATTTATTTTTTTTTCTGAAAAAAAGCAATGAAACATTACCAAGGCACACCAAGGAACCACAAACCTGCTTCACTCAGGAGTTGTTGCAGAGATCCTCCTCGTGCTGCACGTCAGCTCCCTGGCTTTGCTTGTGCATGCTGAAGCTGGCACTGTGGTTCTCCAGCTATGGATACCCATACGTGCTGACACTTGTGCTTGTTCTCCAAGCAACTTAACACCTGCAGTGGACTCAGACATCACCACTTGCCCTTTCAAAACCTCTCCAGGGGTCATATGTAGTTGGTAAATGTTTTTCTTCCTCCATTCCACTGTGGCCCCTGTGAGTGGGAATGACAGAAGACAGAATTGAGCTCTAGTCATTGTTATTCACAGCATCTGCTTTTCAGCTGTGGCTTTCTTAACGATAGGAACTGAAATGTCCATTTGTATAAAGCTGCCTCCAGAGTCCAGGAGCAGCAGCTCTATTAAAACGCAGGAAAGTTTTCACCAGCAGTTGTCCTTTCATGACAGTCACTAAATACAGTGAGAAAGCAACAGGTCTGAGATTTGGTGTTAGGTTGACATCTGTTAACACCTTCATCTTTATTGGGAGCAGTTTTTACTATCTGGGATAAAACTCCCACCCTGAATAAGTGCATATTAAAAACAAACAAACAAACAAACAAAGCAACAAATAACCCATACAATTCAGAGAATGAAAATGCCTTCAACTTCCTACAAATACAGTTAAAATTGTCAGTCATTAACTCAGGAGCAAGCACTCTTAACATTCTATTGGATAAACTTTCAGTTTCTTTCATTTTATTCAATAATAGGCTTGTCCATATGGAGACCACAGGAAAATTACACCTGGGAATTTAAGGATTCTCAGGGAATGCTGTGGGAGGGAATTTAAAGTAGGCTGCTTAGGCCATAATTGACTAGGGAACTCGGAATTAAAACGTTTCCAATTTTCTTTATTATAATAAATTGTCTTTTACAAAACCATAAACAGCAGAAGAGACAGTACAGGCAGGTGTGCCATGGGCAGTGCTGACAATCTACACAGTCATCAGAGCTTGTAGAAACTGCTTCCTGCAAAGTGACTGAGGTTGGGATAGCAAACCAGATGCAGATCTGGACTCACAACCAGCATCACTGGCATCCTGACATGGCTAAAGTAATTCAATTGCCCTTTAGTAGTGTTCTACTGTTATTAAACAGGTTATTAAGCAAAAAGGCCAAAAAAATAAAACACTTTTTTTTTTTTATTAGCATTATCTTGTTGGGAAAGTAAAACACCTTCCTTAGCAATACAACCTCATGAGTAGCTAGACTGAGAAAAATAANGCATTAAATGGATCTGGTACCACTGTAACCCAGGTTGTCATTTGCAAAACCGTTCACTGAAAAAATAAACACCCAGCCCTACACATTGAGGTGAAAAAGCAGGCAGAAGGACTTATCCCACTGAAAAAAAGGGCATCTTTCCCAAGTGCATATGCTTAACCCAGGCTAAAGCCATTTGTTCAGAAGAGTATGTCATTTTACAGTGCACCAGCGAGTGTGTGTATATAGGAGTNCTGGACTCACAACCAGCATCACTGGCATCCTGACATGGCTAAAGTAATTCAATTGCCCTTTAGTAGTGTTCTACTGTTATTAAACAGGTTATTAAGCAAAAAGGCCAAAAAAATAAAACACTTTTTTTTTTTTATTAGCATTATCTTGTTGGGAAAGTAAAACACCTTCCTTAGCAATACAACCTCATGAGTAGCTAGACTGAGAAAAATAAGAGCCAAGAAGCAGTGGTTATTTCACCCTGTGTGGGTCCCCCACTTCCAGACCCAGCTCCTTGACACCAGAGCAAGTGTCAAACACTGCAGTACACACACAGGAAGTCAGCAAAGTAAGAGACTGTTTCTCAAGCTGCAGANATCCCACTGAAAAAAAGGGCATCTTTCCCAAGTGCATATGCTTAACCCAGGCTAAAGCCATTTGTTCAGAAGAGTATGTCATTTTACAGTGCACCAGCGAGTGTGTGTATATAGGAGTGCGTGTTTTTTGCTCCCTGACCTAGAATCATGCTGTTATATAAACCCTGGGATTATCAATAACCTCACATTACAAACCAGCTCCTGTTCAACTCATTAAAGGATTGTG
Source organism: Ceyx cyanopectus (assembly GCA_013401355.1). Lineage (NCBI taxonomy): Eukaryota > Metazoa > Chordata > Aves > Coraciiformes > Alcedinidae > Ceyx > Ceyx cyanopectus. Next base: position 110,766 of record VYZU01066380.1, on the reverse strand, counting down.
TCTCTGCCTGTTCTGACTCATTTAGCCTCTCTGGCATTCTTTCTGTTAATGAAGATAGCAATTCATTACCCTGCACTAGCTGAAACACCCAGAGGTTAACTCAGTTTTCCCTTTTGAAATGATTCTTTTACAACAGTATTGCAGCAGTTCCTCTTGCCCTGGCAAAACAGGCATCAGCTCAGCCAGCAGCAAGATATTCCAACCTCAAATACTTGCTTCTGAAATTATGGCTAGATGTATATGAAGTACACAAACGTGGATCAAACCAGTAAACTTCCATCACTCTTGTCCTAAGCTTGGTTCCCTGGCTTTATAATGCACAACATGACATCATTGCCTTGCAATGAAACATATAATCAAAAACCCAGAAGCTAACTCTAGGGCTTTTGGAAGAACCAGTTTTTAGGGAAGATGAGATGTGACCTTGTTTCTTTTAAGCTTTTGCAATATTGAGCAAAACAATTTATGTATTAGTAGGTTCATAAAGCTGCATTTAATTTTTTAACTAGCTTTACAATTTGACCAGGTCAATGGGATCAGCAATAATTCTGCAAGAATTCTGCCTTGAAAATCCAGGAATTTGCTGTTCTGGTTCTTCTTATTTTCTGCTCTCATGGAACCTGCTGTCTTACATAGATCCATGCTTAGTTTCCCTCCAGCAACTCATCATACACAATCTACTACAAATGCTGGAAGTCTGCTTTACAGATTGAATGAGTCCTGTAATTTCTTAGTGGGATCATACTCTAAACACAAAGAAATAAAGCAAAGTTAGAGGTGTTGGCCAATGCCCCATGAGTTTAAATCCCAAAGTAGCCAGCATAGATTTAAAGATTATTCCAGTCAGAAAGTGTTATCTCTGTATGGCCAGTATCACCTGAAAATATACTGGAGACAGTTTTGAGGGAGAAGCATTTTGCAAGCTGAATGATCATCACTTTAAGCAGGTGAATTTCCAGGTCACTTTGTAAAAGAACAACCTGGACAAAACCAGAGTAAAGAATCAAGAACTAAACCAAATCCTCTAGAGATCACCCAAGGTTAGAGGGCATTGTGGCTGAATCTTAAGCAAAATAAAACGAGGAGTGAGAGGAGAAAAACAGCATGGAATACATAAGAAAAAAAAAAAAAAAGAAAAATAAGCAATGCTACAGGACTGCAGGCAAAACCAAGGAAAATTTTGTTGCTCTTCCTGTGGAAAAATTTTGAAATTCAGATTGTGAGAGTGTTCTGATCTGTCTGAGGTTGGCATTTTAATGGGGCTGGCTTCTCCAAGGCAGCCTATTACAGTCCCATTCAATAGTTCTAACCATTGTGGAAAAAATGGCATGTGCCAACAGCTATTTTCCACAATTTTCTTCAGAAAATCTGAAAAAAATGCAGAAAATTGATTTGCAGCCCTGGCAGAAAGATAGAGAAACAGTAGCACAAGGCTGTAGGCCAGTAATTTATGTTTCGAATGTCAGTGAGTGCTTTGCCTATAATTTCAAGGGAGAATGATAATAATTAAAAGCACAAACTCTCCAGTCATTTCTTACGAGGAAAAAGCTGCATGTAGTAAGTTTAGGGATTTCTTTAAGTGCTTAACTTTTCCAGTGGAGTTTCAAAAATTAAATATAGCAATAATATCTGTCATCCAAAATCATCCAAAGGAGCTTTCCAATGCAGAGAGCGGAAGCACTTTAGCTACCACTGAATTGCAGCCACTGCTTGGGTGAAACGTGGCAACTGTTTAACACCAGGCAGTCCTTCATGGCTCCTGCAGCCCACAGATGTGGACCAGCAGCCAAATACTCCCCTGGGACATGTAGGGAGGGCAAGGTCATTGCAGCATGTCCCTGACCAGCACTGTGAAGTCTGATGAAGAGATGCCTGAGCCAGAGATAACAAAGGTCCTGCACCATAAATAGCCAAGTGGACATGACAAGTTGTGTCATGACTTGTTCATTTGGATCCAGCCTGGGATCTCTTGCAGGATGGTGTGGCACTCTTGCAGATGCCATGTGGCAACATTAAATGGGTTTTTCATGAGGAAGTAGTCTGCAGTACAGCTAAACATACAGAACCAGACTAGAATACGAGGCAGAGCATTATCAGAGCAACCACTTATAATTCTGGCTTAAATTCCATGAGAGGCAAAATTAAAGATGACCCCCACACACTCCTATTTAATGCCAGTGGTGGTTGCTTGGAGTGTAAATTCAATATGTAGTGGTTATATGTGGTGTATTTACTTGGGTCCACACCAAGCCCAAGCTTCTTCTGGGCTGGTTCTATAACTAGTTGGGATACTGATTGAATACCTAGTTCCAATTCAACTCAAGATGCAGACGACTTGAGAGAAACAGGGAAAGAACCTCTGCAGCTAAAACCAGTCCTCTAACACCTGTCCTGTATACAGGTTCTTTGGCAGGGGACACAATACCAATGTGCAAACTATAGTTTGCCATAGCTAGATTTCCACAGGAGTCTCCCATGAGAATCTCTGAATAAATGGCTGAATTCACCTCCATCCTGTGTTTGAATAAAACTAAGTGCGCAGGCTCCTGTGTGCACAGCCCTGGAAGATGACTGTTCACCCTGCAAACACAACGTGCCTTTCTATCAGTGGGAGCAGAAATCCAAATAACAAATTAATTTGTAAAGGCCACGTACGAGCCACATGAGCATTTCCACTGACTCATTGGTAAAATTAATACGAATGAAGTGCATGCACCTAAGAGTAAACTTTCTCTTCTCTGCAGACCAGGATCATTTCCTCTACAAGTTACTTCACTTATAACTTTCCACACCCATTCTGCAACCATATGGACATTTTTCAAGGCATTTATTCATCATATTCTTTTTTTTTTTTTCCAAACAGAGTAAATCACAGAATCTTCATGAATACAGGCAGTAGTATTGCAGAGATAAATGGCTTTCAGACATTTGTTTCTGACTGGGTAAATATTAACCCTTTGACCATTGACCAATTGTTTACAAATTGTAATATACTGAAATGCAAAAGAGATATATGTATCAGTACATATATTCACCTTTTTTCAGCAGAAAATCCTCCTGACAGTGCCTCATACTGATTATGAACAGGACATGAATTAAGACAGTGCATATGGAATTTGTGTATCAGTGTTTTCCCCAAATGCTCTTTCTTCCTCTAGAAACTGAATCTTCAATAAAATTAAAAATCATTTTATATCTCTTTCAATAGCTATAAAATTAGATATTCCTTTGATAGGAGGAAAATTCTGGAAAAGTATTATGACATAATCTGTGCATACCTGAGTTTGCAGAGAACCTGAAGAAAGGTATAAGTAATGAAGTACTGTATTCATCTCAGTCAAGTATTAACTCACTTTTCTTCTTAGTAACACATGTAAGAAATCAGAGGGTGAGCTCACAAATTGCTGTGCTGACTTGTTAGAAATTTCCACTAGAAACATTCAGAAGGAAAATTATCCCCAGGGATCACAGCTTCAAGTTCCCAGCAGCTTCCCTGGCCACATTTAGCCTTGTGGAGGAGTAACAGCAGCAAAAAAACTTCAGTGAATGCAAAGCCCATGGAAAGGGATATCTGTATCTTTCTTCTCTGTGTTACTAGTGTGGTGCTTGTGATTTGATGGACATGATAATCTCACCTCAAGTCATAAATACTTGGTAAAAAAGTAGATGATCCTACCTAAGGCAAGGCCTTTTGCTTATTCTTGGGACTGGTACCTCCTGAGAAGGAGCCTTGAGTACAACTTGAGTGCTCCAATACAATTGCACACATTGCTGATTAAACTGAAGGCAGAATTTGACCCTCAATCCTCATTAGCACCACACAGAGTCAAAGATTATTTGACCACTGGAACTATGTTCAAAGCCCTATTCTGGTATCTTACATAATAAATATGTGATTAAAGATTACTAAGCATCACTTAATGAAAGGTTTTCATGCTTTTTCTGAATATAAGTTGAACTGATTAAATGCTATATGAAATACTTCAATACTAACGATCCTGGGAGCATAATTTTGAACACTTGGCAACCTTGTAATGGTTTGTCATTAACAAACATGCCCTAATATGCTATTCCACTTCAGCAGCCTCTCTGAGAAGGTCTTTTTTTCTTCATTTTTCCATTGCAGCAAGAAAATGTAGACTGAGTTATCCAGAAGAAGCAGGTGTTGCAGCGTTGCTCCCTGTGGAGGTTATTTCAATACCCAGACGTCATTAGCACTGAGATACAGTACATTGTAGTACAGTAAATGCGTCACGTTGCACTGGCTTCCACGGTACTCTAGTGCATCCTTCCATGTATCATTGTGGGCTTCTGTCAGCAAAGGTTGTTTGAAAGGGAAGGACTAGTCACTGTAAGCAGGAACTGCAGAGCAGAGAAAGGTTGCAATCTCTTTATTCCCCCTGTTCACAGAATCAACCAACCTCAATAAGACTAGGTTGCTTTTATAGATTCTATTGTCTTTGCACACATTTGGCATTTAAATAAAAGGAAAATACTGTGAATTAAGGAACCACCAGATCCAGTTTCCTATATTAACAGTAACATCTGAAAAAAAACACATAAGTAATAGAGATACAACAGTGTCTCTGATGGTGCACGAGTGTTCCAGTGGTTTCACCAGGGAAGGGTTTAACCCTCTTGTCAAGTTGTCCTGTATTTGTTTGACTAATTATACCATTTCTCAAGAGGTAATATCTTACCAAGGAGGTGGTGGATGGGACTTACATGTAGGTGTCTGTGCAGCCTCTTGCCATGTGAGAGAGGCTATAATAATTTCAGAGACCTTCAAGTCACTTAAGTTCCTTGTCCCCATATAACCTCTTCCAGTTTTACAGCACAGGTGCCCACCTTAAGATGACAGGAAAATTCAAGTTCCAAAGGACCTCGGGAGTTTTTAGATGAGACCAGGTTATTGAGGGCTTTATCCAGTCTTGTCGATATCTCTTTGATGGAGACAGCACAGTTTATCTGGGTGACCTGCTCCACTGCCAGGCTGTCCTCCTAGAGGAAGGTGTCCTGATGGAAACCCCTTCTCTTGGTGCCAGTGAACATGCAGAGCAAGAGGAAATTACACCCTGAGCAAGTACAGAGTGATTTAGCAAGGAAAGAAATTAGCATGAGAGTGAAAGAGAAACCAGGGATGAATTAGAGGGGTTTGTCTACACTGCTGTCTTGGGTTACACCTAAACATGGAGATGACCTGATCTAGACTAAAACTTGCAACTAGTTAGTCCCCATGCTCTTAGCTGACTGGACACTGATCAGTTCTAGACAAAACTCCTGTTGCTTAAGATTTGTCTGGTTTTGGTTAGAATAACTACTTTGTTATTCAACTCTGTCAAGCTGCCTCCTCTTTCATAACAGAAGTTAATTCCACTCAGTTTCGCACCCTCAAATAGCATCATTTAATGTCTCAGCTGGAATGAACAGTGAAGTCTCTTCACAGAATTAAGCTGGGGTTTTGTATCTTTGCATGAAGTCTGGACTGATTTAGTAAAATATGATATCAGCAATGCATGAGGTACTGGATGAGGTTACTGTGCATGATAGGGTAGGAAGGTATTATTAATGCAGCAAGGAGGAAAACACAAACCTCTGGCACATCAGGGAGAACCAGGTAGTCTTAATGAAAAAGTTCAGAATGAGATGCTGCTTCAACTCCGTAACTGCTAATCCAAGTAAGATAAGGTCCCTGCAGACACTTAGTACACTGATGGAGAAATCTGAAGTTACTATCAACATCTGCTTCAGCTGGAATAGAACTTGCCTCAGTGTTGCTAGTACAATTCACAGTTTAAACACCATGAAGCATTTCCATTTCATAATGAGGTTTTCATTTGAATGCAGGTCTCTGGGAGTACAAGAGGATAATTTTATCTAAACCAATTTATCCACCCCTAACAATTTTACCCAGCAGGTCTCAGATGCTGAGAGGAGATCCACAAGCAGATCTGCCTGTGTATTCACAGGAGATGCCTTTTTTAATTCCTTAGCAATTTCTTTGTTACTGGAGGATGAGAATGAAAGGCTGGCTGAATGGAGGCATGACCCCTGTGTCTTAATAAAATCAAATCCTCTGGGGTTGGCTCAGAGGTTATGCTTCCAGTGCCATGGGAGAGACCTGGATTAATTCCTGCTCTGGTCCTTTGCTCTAAGGACCAGCAGCAGCAGTGCAGGGTGTTGCAGAGGTTTCGGATGGAGATATTCAGTAATGACCTTTCTGATTGATCACAGGGCAGTGCAGATGAGCCCCAGGGGGACTCAGGCCTCCTCAGCCAGGCAGCATCACTGGAAGGGAACTGGGATGGATTACAGCCCTGGGAAAGGAAACGGACTCAGGGCTCTGGGAGGGCACATGAGTTGTCTTCAAGTTTAAAAAGCAAAAAGCATAAAAAGTGACACACCCCACTGTCATAGCTAGGCAAGATGTGGGAAATTCAACAACATATTATTTGCTGGAAAGAAATTGTACTTTTCTAAAAAAATGTGGCTCTCAGTGAAAACCACGTTTATAAAATTTCAAACAATATATGTTTTGTGGTTGTTGGGATTGAGCACAGCACTCCTCACGGAGCTTTAAATCATTTCATATGAATGCAAAAGCCCTCTCTGCTTTGCTGAATTGAGAGATCTCCAGAAAAGCCTGAATGTGAAAAGAAACAGCTGAAAATTCCAACCAGTGGGTTCGAGTTTTCCAGGGTCTGTTTGCTTTGGCCTGTCCCTGCCATTCCTTTCTTTCTTTCTTTCGAAGTGTGAAACTGGTTGGTCGATGGCATTTGTTCTGCGGTCTGTGCTAACTGTTCCATCTGTGTAAACTCCAACTTGCCAGCCTGGGAGTTTAACAACACTTTCCCTTCAGCTGGAAAGAAAAGGAAAGTCCCATTAAGTGGCACTTTGAAGCTTTGCAACTGTGTTGAGTTTGAACCCAGAGCAGGAAGATGTGCTTCTGTCCAGGGCTGCTCCTTGCCCTCAGCACAAGACCAACCTGGGCTGGAGCCAGCAGTGGGGTTTGGGGCTGCATACTCAGAAGCACTTTGTGGGATGCTCAAAATTAGCAAATGAAACAGCTGAAACATACAGAAACACAAGGAGAGCAATGTAGCCAGGTCACCGTTGTTTTTACTAGTGGTAGCTCTTTGTCACTTGTGACCAAGACTCTGACCTATGAAAGTATTCAGATTTTACAATTATCTCTTAGGCAGACAAGTAGGAGTTAAATGACTACACTTCTCAGTGGGTCTGTTTTCTAGATAGTGCCATACATTAGAATTGCTGTTTTTCTTCTATTGGATGCCCTGCTTAGGCCTACGAGTCCAGTTCCCTGCTAAATCAACCAGTTTAGCCATGCCCAACATGCTCAAATCTTTGATTGCCCCTGATTTTTTAGCACTGATGGTATTTCTATGGTGGTATTATTCCCAGTCTCTACTAGAATTGGTATTTTATGTCTGTGGATTGCCAAATTGTGATTTAAAAATCTGAGTCCAGCTTCCTTTGTTTCATTAACCATGTCTTGGCAAGCGTAGGCAGAGAAGCAACCAGCTTCAGCACCAGTCCATTGGAGGATGGACTCTGCCATGTCAGATTGATTTTGATGGAGGATTGATCCCATATTGGAAATCTCAGAGTCCAGATCAAAATTACACCTCTGTTCTTGGGCCAGTTCTAAAATCTGTCTCCGTTTTCTTTTAAAGATATAATGTACAAAAATCCCCCTCTAACATTGCCTTGATGAGAGTGCTCTCAGCTATTTATTCACACAGAAAAGATGAGTGAAATACTCATTTGCCTCCCATTTTCACATGTCTATTCTTCTGACCTGTGGTGTGTGTTTGTCCTTCCTAGGGTTCATCAGCCTTACCTAGATCATACTCCAGAATCTCAGGCATATGCCTTTTTCACCTTGCTTTCTTTTGTTTCCCAACTGCATGCTTAGTGAAGGTACATTTTGAAAGATATCTATGGGTTTCAGCTGCTTGAATCCTGTTATGACTAACAGAGAAGCTGTGTTGGTAATACACAAGTAATACTTTGAAAACACGTAGAAGAAACTCATTGCTGCTGAGAAAGCAAAATTCATCATATTCTTCTAAAATAATGTTTCTGAACATTCATGTGAACTCCCAGCAGCTGTTGAGTTCAATCATGTTTACCCCAATCAAAATACATACTGTTGTTTTTTCACAGAAATGTTATTGGAAAGAGGGGATTGCAAGTGGTCTAAAGAAAAGTATAAGTAACACTGGAAGTAAATATATTTTGGAAGATGTCTTTCAATAAATAATCAGCTTACTGAAAAAAAAAAAAAAAAAAAAAAAAAAGAGCCTTTTTCCTGAAATTCAAACCAAGAAAATCGCTGAACATTCTTCAGATTTAGTTTTCCCCTGCTGCCTTTTTCTGTTTAAAAACTGTTTCTTTTAAAACACTTTTTACTTCAGCTACAACTTCTTATTTCTGCTGAAAATAATTTTCTATTGAAAAGTCCAACCAGCTTTTCTCTAAGAGGATTCAGGAGATCTCTTCAAGAAACATTAACAACATGTTTTGTCACGTAGTTTCTGCTGTAGGTAACCAGAGATACTTGTTCTCTGAAGAAATCTCCATTGCATAACACAGACACCTTTCATTTTTTCTGCACTCAAGCTCAAAAGCCTGTACCTGCCAACTTACTTTGACCAAAGAAAGGTCGGTTGTACATTTGCATAAATTTTAATATATTTACATAAACCAAGCTGCAACTTCCTATATTACCTTGCTCTTGGATGTATATTCTGGTTTTCATGGTGACAAGACAGAGAGGCAGCAACAACCAGTTACGAGAGTGCCTATCTTAAACTCAATCCTGCATTGAAGTGAATTGAGATCAATCCTTCAATCTACCTGAATGCTCACAGATGTCAATGAGACCACTGCAGACAGTTCAGCTTCTGCTGAGCTTGGCAGAGGATGGGAGACTGTTTTGACCCCAATTTTTCACCTGCTCTATTGTGTAGAGAGCTACTGAAGTCACAGAAGCAAATATGTAGGTGTTCAGAGGTCCACACAGGCTGGGAATTCAGATTAAGTAATCCAAAATTATGCTTTGTCAAGATCATCAGTAAATTAATACACCCAAGATTTTAATACAATAAGTTTTAGTTTATTAACATTTACCCAAGGTGGGCAGGTTGTGGTGCATTTGGATTCAATTTTTTGTCCAGTTTGATGAAAGTGGTGGAGAAAACTGAAACTCTTCTGACTTTAGGAACTTAAACCTTCAAAGTAATTTCAAATTCCAGGAAATATCTAATAAAACCACTGCAGCTGACACCGTTCAAATTGCCAATATATTCAAAAGCAATTTAGAAGTGCCAAAGTGATGACGTGCCAGGACAGCCTCTGCTACTGCTCTGAGCCCACAGTGGCCCCAAGCCCCATGCCAGAAAGCCAAGAGGACAAGTCACTCCCACTCTGTGCCAACCTCTAGCAAAGATTTCTCAAAAAGCCACCTAAACAGCTCAAGACTAGCCCTTTAGATATGTCATGCCTTTCACCCTTAAATCCCCCTCCATTACGAGATTTATAGACGGCAAGACCCTAGAAACAAGCTCCTGCAAGGAAAGCCCTGGTTTTGGCCTTTTTTTTTTTTTTTTTGATTGTTGTTGGGTTGGTGTTTTTTAGTTTGTTTTTTGGGGGGCTTTTTTTGGTGTGTATGTGTGTTTTGTTTGGTTTATTGTTTTTCCTTGGTGGTTTGGAGAGGAATAATTTCATTTCTTATCACAACAAAAACCGCTTTCAAACCCTACAGCCAGGCTGCGCAAGGCAGGCAGGCAGGGTGAACACTTTGCACAACCCCCCTTTTTGAGCTACGCAGGGAATTGAAGTGGCGCCCGGGGCCTTTCGGCTCCTTACCCCCCTTGCAGCGGCTCTCGGCGTTCGGCATCGCAGGGGAGAAGGAGAACGGGGAAAGGTTGATGAGGAAGGAGGGGTGGGGAAAGGTTGATGAGGAAGGAGGGGTGGGGAAAGGTTGATGAGGAAGGAGGGGTAAGGAGGGGTGGGGAGGGGCGGGTGGGTAGATGGCGTGTCTAACAACAGTTCGATTTACCTGAATGCCGACCAGATAGCTCACAGATAAGCGACTGTTGTCAGCTCCGCTGCGTTAAGGATTAGATGGCTCAGCCAGCCTGCTCTCTTGGCGCTGCTGCTGCTGCTCGCGCTCGACGACAAAACGTGCAGCGGAGCCGACACCACCAACCGGCCCTAAGAGCGCAGGTTAGAAAGGCTGAAGCGCTGACACGGACACACAAAACTGGCGAAGTAAGCTCTGTAATAACCCCCCCAGCACACCTAGGCTTAATGCTCTGCTCATTAGCTAATTAAAACGCGAGGTGGGATCCCCAGCCAGGTGATCCAAATCAGGAGACACCAGAAAAGGCTAAGAGGAAGCTCCCCTGAGGGTAGAGAGTTTGCTTGCTTTGGTTGGTTTTTTTTCCTCTCCTCTCTTTCCTATCTTCTATCACCTCCCTCATGCCTCTGTGCTCTTTTTAGAGGCATGTTTAAAAGGTTAAAAATTTATTTTGGCATGTACATGCTAAATTCATGGGTTACCTGGGCAAAGGTAGAATCCTCTATAGGATCTACTCTATATACAGGTGGATGTTTTAGGGCACCCTCTTGGACTTTGTGGCGATGGTAAGTGAGGAGCTCTCGTGTGTCTGTGCAGTGGGCCTGGGCCCCTCTCTCTGCTGCTTTCTGGCTCTACCTGTGCACATGCTGTTTTGTAGGCTTTCTCCAGTGGAACTGCTCTCTGGGCAGCTTTACCAGGCATGGTTTGTTGGAAGGTTTTGCAGAAGTATAGGACCATGATGTGACAAATGAAAGTAGAAACAGCTCTCAGCTTGGACACAAAGACTGCTTATCACTTATAACTGTGATAGGCTTCAGGGGATACTGTTCAGTAGCCAGCAATTCAGCTCCCAGAGCTGTAGAGCATGACTTCCTTTACAGAAGGAGAGCAGATACCATGTGTTTTAGGATCTGAGCTTTCTCTCATTCTGGAGCAAATTGGCAGAAATCAAGTCCATGGAGAACATGGCTCCTAGTTTTTAGAAATGCTGCTCCAGCCAGAGCAAGCTGGTGCTTTTTCACCTCCATGAAATGGTCTTGAGATCTTACCCATAAACTGCAAATTCAGCAATAAAGCTGTAAGGAGGTGACAGTTCATAAACTCAAACCTTTGATGCTATCAACCTGACTAATTTCTGCTTCAGTATTTAATAGGAGCTTTTGGAAGGGTGAAATAATAGCTTGGGAATTGCAGCTGGCCTGAGCCTAGCCCAGTAAAATCTGTGTTAGCCAAAAGTGTGACACATTTAAAAACAAATCAACATTGTATTTATTTTATTATAATCTTGTAATAGCAGCAGTGACTTCAATGCAAGGCCTTTTCTGAGCACTATAGATTAGCTGAGGTAACAGTCCCCAGGATTCTGATCTCTCTGATGATGATGTGGACCCTTTAAAAAGGCTTAATTTATTGGCTGCTGGAGTCTCCACAAAACAGCCCCATAAGATCTAGGCATGGTTTTTAATAAGCTAAGGCTGTACCCTGTCACCCTATGCATTGCCTTCCAGCCAAAACTGCTTTCTTTTGGCATTTCTACTAGCGTCTCTGTTCTCATTGCAAGTTTGCTTCCTCTGTGGTTTTGTAGCATGTTGCTTTCCATGCTGGTAGGGCCAACTTAAGGGGAAGTAGGGGGGGAAATGCCCCTCCTGTTCCTTTGCCAAAAGCAGAGGAGAACTCTGCCTTCTATCTTTAGCTGGGAGGAAGCAGCATTCCCTCCTGCTTCCCTTTCCTGCATCAATGTGTTGTGAGGGCTCCCTATCCATTCAGTCCATTTTGGGTGGCTGAAGGGTGTTAGCTTGGAGACACTGAGTGTTTCTCATTCTGTGTACCTACCCTTGCACTACAGAGTCTCAGGTCTTGTGCACTACAGTGCAAGTGATCAGAGTCAAGCCAGGGCAAGTGCTCATAAACTTAAGATTTAATTTAAAAACATCTGCCTTTGTAGAATGATTAAAAACAATATGTCATTTAAAGAGTGTTACCAGGATTTTGAAAGTATCAAGAACACTCTGGCACCTCTGCTGTTGGTAGTATGTTGTGCTGGTGTATTTCTTGGGTCATTATATGATAGTTTAGCTCCTGGCTAGATAATTATCAGACAAATGTCCTATAGCAGAAGCAGCAAGTCACAGACCCTGGAAGAAAAAAGTAAAAGCAAACTAAATACAAAATAAAGTAGTATCCTACAAACAAGTGATCTAATACCCTTCTTCTGCTGGAGGCAGAAGAAGTTAAATTCCAATGACAGCAGATGAAAGGCAGGAATCAGAGAATCATAGAATGTTTAGGGCCAGAAGGGACCTCCAAAAGCCATCTAAGTCCAGCCCCCCAGCAGTGAGCAGGGACACCCTTAATACAGGCCCTTGTAAACAGCCCCTCTCCAGCCTTTCTGTAGGCCCCCTTCAGGTACTAGAAGGTGGCTATAAGAGTGCCCCAGAGCCTTCTCTTCTCTAGGCTGAACAACCCCAGCTCCTTCAGCCTGTCCTTATAAGACAGGTGTTTCAGGCCATTCATCATCTTTGTTGCCCTCCTCTGGACCTGCTCCATCAGGTCCATGTCTTTCCTATGTTGAGGGCTCCAGAACTGGTTGCAATACTCCAGGTGAGATCTCACCAGAGAAAAGGGGCAGAATCGCTTCTCTCAATCTGCTGACCACACTTCTCTTGATGCAGCCCAGGATGCAATTGACCTTCTTGTCTGCAATTGCACACTGCTGAGTCATGTCCAGCTTCTCATCCACCAACACCCCCAAGTCCTTTTCTGCAGAGCTGCTTTCCAGCACCTCATTCCCCAGCCTGGATTGATAGTGAAGGTTGTTCTGACCCAGGTGCAGGACTCTGAATTTAGTTTTGTTGAACCTCATGAGGTTCACCTGGGCTGACCTCTCCAGACTATCCAGGTCCCTTTGGATGACATCCCATCCCTCCATCCTTTCAACAACACCACTCAGCTTGGTGTCATCTGCGAACTTGCTGCTGATGCTCTCAATCCCATTGTCAATATCGTTAATGAAGATATTAATATAGGTCCCAGTACAGACCCCTGAGGGATGTCACTTGTCACTGTTCTCCATCTGCAGGAGGCAGAGAGGTCTTTAGGAAGACTTCTTCCAGCCTGTGCTGAAGTTGCTTTTAACTACAATTACAAAGTCAATTAGGAAGCAATTTCAGTACTAATGAAACAACGAATGATTGATATTTAATGGTCTTGGCAGGCAATCCAGCTCAGTAAATACAACTGGAAAAAAAAAAAAGGCAATTCAAAGTTGCAAAATGTCAAAAGTTTAGCGTTTTTGTGTGTATGTATTTATGTATGTAAATGCAGGTATGTGTTCCAAAATCAAATCATTTCAGTTTGGGATTGCAAACGAATCTCTTGAAAAAGAGGTGAGGTCATATTCCCAGCTGTGTAACCCATAAAGTGCTCAGGTTGGCAAATGTGGTTCCAGATCCCAGGCTGGATTCAGAGAACACAAATGTCCACATTGGTGTCAGATGGATGGTTCTCCTCTTCTCCAGATAGTAGTGTGCTTTGTGCAGAAATAGGAGTGAAGCAAACATAAAACCATATGTATTTTATATATACATCATAATACATATGCAAGGGTGCTGGTCCATATTATCCAGACAATGTTTTTCCCAAGAAAGTTTGAACCTGATGATCCCTGAGATCTCTTACAACCTGGGAATCTATTATGATGTATGTATTATTGGTATACTTCTCTTTGAATATACATACCTGTAGATGTGTAATATTTCTAGATGCCTCCACCCTGAAGAGGCAGTAAGTCAATGCATTATCCTGTTCTCTTTCCTGTGTCTTCTATTGCTTGCTCTGGGTTTAAAAACAAAATTGATGTTGTGGTGTCTTGGCCTACACATCTAATCCCAGATGGGATTAGAAAGTCTCCCTGCAGCAATAGGAGAATCCTAGGGGGGGGATTCAGACAAAATCCTGCTGCTGTGATGGCGAGAGAGGTTTCTGAGCTCAAATATCTATTTTCAGAGAAGCCAAGCTTTTCCTTCCCTGTGGCATAGCAATGTAGAGCCAGAGGACCACAGGGCACTCCAGTGTGAGCCAAGGCAGATGCCCAATGCTGATGCAATGCAAAAGAATTAAAACAGCTGTAGGGCAAGTACTGCTGCAGTATAAACAATTTGAATAAACCTCTTTAATGTAGATATGCTGTCCATACACAGATTCAGTTTAAAATATAATACTAGAGCAGAGCTGCTCATGTGTTATAATTGTCGTAGAGGTCTGATTAGCAAGAGGAGTTTCCTTAGCTCTCCTGTAAATTTGGTTTCCTTACTGCAATCCAGTTTCACTAATTTCCAAGGAAAGTGAGAGTTCTGGGATCTCCTTTTTATTTACAGTAACAAATGCCAAAGGTCAGTTCATAGTGGCAGTTATATCACTGTGATGCAGGCTAACTCCACTGGACAGAGTAAAGCTCTTCCTTCTCATGCAGCCTGTAGTGTGCTCAACTTGGCTATGGAGCTTCTCCAGTAGTTTTCTCTGTGATTGTGTGAAGATGCCAAGGTCCGAGGCTGTTACCTCTGGCCCTGGTCACACATACAGACACATACAGAAAATGTTTGACTTGCTCATTTTAACCATGCTTTATACTTCCCCTCTGAGGCTTTCTATGTGCTTTAGAGGTACATTCATGGTACTGAACCATCTCTGAGGCAACTGCTGCTGAGTTCAGAAAAGTGACACGTCTGTGATCTGTGTGGGTGCAATCACTGCCCACCCTGTGACCTTTCCATTGCTCCTGTGTCCTGTATCTCCTTTGTGTGTTTATATGGAAAGGTGCAATTTAACTGCAAAAGAACAGCAGTGTGCAGAGCAACTGGTCAGATTGAAAAAAATTACATAAGGCTGTTTGCTTAAAGCATCCTTTCATGCACCACAAGACCATTTCTTTTTAGTATAATCCAAGCATATGAGAGTTGCATCTTATAGATGTTGCAGGCTAAAGCTGCCCTGAGAACACACCACCTTCCTCACTCATGGGACACATGAGCTGGGTTTTTCTGGTAATGTGTTAGGCCTCTCTCTAGAGAGGCTGCTGTAAAATGATTGCTGAACCCATCTCCAGTTCACTCCAGCTAATTAAACACCTCTGGTTCAGTGCTTGCTTGCCTTTTTTTGTTGGTTTTTTTTTTTTTTTTCCTTTGGCTAGTTTCGGGAGGATATTATTTTTAGCTCTGGAGGGTTAAAGGGGAAGGGAATGGTGCCAGAATCAGGTTGTTAGGAGATTGGGAGAGAGGAAAAAATGTTGGGGGCGGGGAGAGAGATCTACAATGATTAAAATTCCATCAAATAATGACAGAAAGCTCTGGTGCACGGGCCCAGCCTAAATTAAGCTCCTGAATTATAAGAGCTTTCAAAAATTCNTTTAGGAAGACTTCTTCCAGCCTGTGCTGAAGTTGCTTTTAACTACAATTACAAAGTCAATTAGGAAGCAATTTCAGTACTAATGAAACAACGAATGATTGATATTTAATGGTCTTGGCAGGCAATCCAGCTCAGTAAATACAACTGGAAAAAAAAAAAAGGCAATTCAAAGTTGCAAAATGTCAAAAGTTTAGCGTTTTTGTGTGTATGTATTTATGTATGTAAATGCAGGTATGTGTTCCAAAATCAAATCATTTCAGTTTGGGATTGCAAACGAATCTCTTGAAAAAGAGGTGAGGTCATATTCCCAGCTGTGTAACCCATAAAGTGCTCAGGTTGGCAAATGTGGTTCCAGATCCCAGGCTGGATTCAGAGAACACAAATGTCCACATTGGTGTCAGATGGATGGTTCTCCTCTTCTCCAGATAGTAGTGTGCTTTGTGCAGAAATAGGAGTGAAGCAAACATAAAACCATATGTATTTTATATATACATCATAATACATATGCAAGGGTGCTGGTCCATATTATCCAGACAATGTTTTTCCCAAGAAAGTTTGAACCTGATGATCCCTGAGATCTCTTACAACCTGGGAATCTATTATGATGTATGTATTATTGGTATACTTCTCTTTGAATATACATACCTGTAGATGTGTAATATTTCTAGATGCCTCCACCCTGAAGAGGCAGTAAGTCAATGCATTATCCTGTTCTCTTTCCTGTGTCTTCTATTGCTTGCTCTGGGTTTAAAAACAAAATTGATGTTGTGGTGTCTTGGCCTACACATCTAATCCCAGATGGGATTAGAAAGTCTCCCTGCAGCAATAGGAGAATCCTAGGGGGGGGATTCAGACAAAATCCTGCTGCTGTGATGGCGAGAGAGGTTTCTGAGCTCAAATATCTATTTTCAGAGAAGCCAAGCTTTTCCTTCCCTGTGGCATAGCAATGTAGAGCCAGAGGACCACAGGGCACTCCAGTGTGAGCCAAGGCAGATGCCCAATGCTGATGCAATGCAAAAGAATTAAAACAGCTGTAGGGCAAGTACTGCTGCAGTATAAACAATTTGAATAAACCTCTTTAATGTAGATATGCTGTCCATACACAGATTCAGTTTAAAATATAATACTAGAGCAGAGCTGCTCATGTGTTATAATTGTCGTAGAGGTCTGATTAGCAAGAGGAGTTTCCTTAGCTCTCCTGTAAATTTGGTTTCCTTACTGCAATCCAGTTTCACTAATTTCCAAGGAAAGTGAGAGTTCTGGGATCTCCTTTTTATTTACAGTAACAAATGCCAAAGGTCAGTTCATAGTGGCAGTTATATCACTGTGATGCAGGCTAACTCCACTGGACAGAGTAAAGCTCTTCCTTCTCATGCAGCCTGTAGTGTGCTCAACTTGGCTATGGAGCTTCTCCAGTAGTTTTCTCTGTGATTGTGTGAAGATGCCAAGGTCCGAGGCTGTTACCTCTGGCCCTGGTCACACATACAGACACATACAGAAAATGTTTGACTTGCTCATTTTAACCATGCTTTATACTTCCCCTCTGAGGCTTTCTATGTGCTTTAGAGGTACATTCATGGTACTGAACCATCTCTGAGGCAACTGCTGCTGAGTTCAGAAAAGTGACACGTCTGTGATCTGTGTGGGTGCAATCACTGCCCACCCTGTGACCTTTCCATTGCTCCTGTGTCCTGTATCTCCTTTGTGTGTTTATATGGAAAGGTGCAATTTAACTGCAAAAGAACAGCAGTGTGCAGAGCAACTGGTCAGATTGAAAAAAATTACATAAGGCTGTTTGCTTAAAGCATCCTTTCATGCACCACAAGACCATTTCTTTTTAGTATAATCCAAGCATATGAGAGTTGCATCTTATAGATGTTGCAGGCTAAAGCTGCCCTGAGAACACACCACCTTCCTCACTCATGGGACACATGAGCTGGGTTTTTCTGGTAATGTGTTAGGCCTCTCTCTAGAGAGGCTGCTGTAAAATGATTGCTGAACCCATCTCCAGTTCACTCCAGCTAATTAAACACCTCTGGTTCAGTGCTTGCTTGCCTTTTTTTGTTGGTTTTTTTTTTTTTTTTCCTTTGGCTAGTTTCGAGAGGATATTATTTTTAGCTCTGGAGGGTTAAAGGGGAAGGGAATGGTGCCAGAATCAGGTTGTTAGGAGATTGGGAGAGAGGAAAAAATGTTGGGGGCGGGGAGAGAGATCTACAATGATTAAAATTCCATCAAATAATGACAGAAAGCTCTGGTGCACGGGCCCAGCCTAAATTAAGCTCCTGAATTATAAGAGCTTTCAAAAATTCCTCTCTAGACAATTTAATTAGGGGACAGGTATTTCCAGAGTCACACGGTGGTTCCACTTGGCAGTAAATAAAGACTCCAAGAGTTTTTACCCTAGAATCCAATGAAGAAAACAAAACCTTCAGCAGGAGACAGAGCAGTGTGTTGTGAAATTGGCCCGGCTCTGTGAACTGCAGGTAAGTAGCTGCCTGCCCCCTCCCTCCCCATCTTGCCCCCTGCCCAGCTCTGGTAATAAATGGTGTACCAGCACAATCCTAATTAGGGGGCCAGGAGGTTAATCTCTAGGTTGCTCTATGATAAAGTCCATATCCAGGCACTGTACTCCACAGCCTATTCATAATCTCAGGGTTTACTATTATTTAGTGTCAGTGCTGGATTGAGGTGCACAGTCCTGCAGTCCTGGCACAAACTATGCGATCCATCTAAGTCAGCTTTGCGCTTTCCTTATGTTGTTCGCACCCGTGGGCCCCCCTCCCTCTCCGGTGCTGTGATTAAAGATGCAGGATCTGGAGCCCCTTGCTGACAGTGCTGAGCACTGAGAGGTGATGTTGTTGTCAGTCTGAGGAGGGGAGAAAGAAGCACAGAAAAGCAGATGCATGCCTTTTACCTGAAAGATGTCACTGGTTTTATTTCAGACACAAGGACAAGTGTAACTGTAGGCCATGCACTGATAAGAAATACAGGAATTCCCAGAATTCCTAGAAAATACTTCTTCCAGCCACACTAATGTTCTTATTGTCTTCTTTCTACTGGCTGCTGATCGTATACCAATTATTCCTTGATTCCATTCCCAAACATTAGATGCTGCCTTAACATTGTCTTAAAAGCACTACGTGTGCAAATATTTGTTAGATTTACTTGGGGTGAAAAAGAGAAACTAAAACCAAGAGTTATCAACAGAGTGTCTGAGTTGTAGGCACCCAGCTCCCATGGAATATGAGTTTGCATTACATCAAGTGATTTCAGAATCATATAATCATTTTGATTGGAAGAGATCTTTAAGATCATCAAGTCCAACCATTAACCCAGCAATGCCTGGTCACCCCTAAACCATGTTCCTCATCACCACATCATCACAGCTTTGAAACCACTCCAGGGATGTGGACTCCACTGCTGCCCTGGGCAGCCTGGGACAGGGCTTGACAAACAGAAGACCTTACTGGAAAGGAATATCATCAGCAACCTTTGCAATATCAAGGGCTGGATCGATAGACAGGCTGAACAACTCTAAATTTAAATTAAGCACTCAGAATGAGTGGAATTTTGGAATATTTTTGAGGATTTTCATTGTGTGAGTCAACTCAATGTTCGTGGGAAGAGTCCTTGTTTCTTGTGTGGCTGTTCTAAACTTTAGCAAACACAGTTTCTAGTAACAACCAGATGTTGCCAGGAGAAATTGCCTAATACTTTGTAAAATGGCATACGTTTGCATTCCCTGAACCTGACATCCTGGCCTCTGAGCAGTCCTCTGCCTTTCTTCTTGAGTAGGTGTCTGAGTGTCTAGGTTAGGAGGATGGTGGTGATAAAGCATCAATTTCTGCAGCAGGCTGGAAGAACAGAGTATTTCACTTCATCCTCGTTTGTAGAGAACTTTGAAATTATTTGAATGTATCTGTGTTCCCATTTAACGAACAGTAATGATTTCATTTAAATCTGAAGGGATTCTTCCAGTTGCAAGAGTTATTACCCTATGTTAATTAAATACCCATTGATTTCTAAAACAAAAGAAAACACGTGCTTATTGAGATTTTACTGTGATAGTCAATATAATGTGGATCTGTTGTATGGTTTAATCGCCTGCAAATTTGCATATAATAAAGGACAGTTAATATACAGCAAAAATTAATAAAATGTAATCTGATGGCCAAAGAATCATTGGAAATCACAAAAACATTGATGGTTAGTTTAAAATCAGACTGGACAAAGCTCTCACCACTGAATTCAAAGGCATTTTTGGCATCTAATTTGTATGGAACAGTTCCAGTTCCACACTTTGCTCTGTGCAAAAAACCACTTTGTGCTGAAGTGGGATGTTGTTGGGACCCTTGACAGGTTGTGCTACTATGGAGAGATGATTGTTTCAATTGCTTACAGTGATACAACAGTTCCTTTGTGCAACCTGCAGCTCAGCTCCAAGCTCTCCCCGTGCTTTGTATGAGCCTAGCTCATCTGACACATTAAGGAAGCTTCTAGCCCAAGGCAGGTAGCCAAAAAAAAGTCACACTTTTATTCAACTTGATTTTGTTCTGTAAATCTACCCTGAAGATCTCAAAGTTTGTAGACTTTTCTCTGAGGATTTTTTATTTTTTTTTTTACCCAAAACTAATATCAAATTGGAGATCAACTGAAAAATATCACTAGGAACATCAAGTCCTTTTTGTGTGTTAGACCTTTTTTTTTTTTTCTGTTTGGCCCATACATAATTGGAAATATTGAAAAAAATACATTTATTTTTAATCTAACTTGTTTTTGGTTTAGTCCACAAGGGAAACATTGAGGTCTTGTGTATTTATACAGCTAAGACATTTTAAAATACTATTTGGAACAGTTGCTAGGTCTGAGAGTCAAGGCTGGAAAGCATTAGCCCAGAAACTCTGTTTAATACAGACTTGATGATATGTGCTATAAAATCATTGCTTGAAAAAAAAGAAAAAGGAAAAAAATAGACAAAAATTGACAGGAAGAAAAGAAGGAAAAAAACCTTCTTAGCTCTCACTTAGCTGAATTACAGTTTCAAAATTCTTCCCCATATTCATCGTATACACTGCTCTTCATCCAAGCTTTGGGTTTCCCATAGAGCTGCCAGTCTGGAAAGTAAAATATTAAGGCATGTAAAAAACAATGAATCGTGCCCATTAATTGTTTATTTTTTCATTTAGTTCCTGCCTAGCGCGGCATCTTCCATCTGAAAAAGCCATTAGCTCTGGGAAGACGGGTACTGAATAAACGTTTTGCTGGAAATCAGGCATGTTTGCTTTCTTTGGAAGGTGAAAGTTATGGAAGAAATAGAATTATACAATGGGGTGAAACTACAAGAAAAAATGGGTGTGGGAGGTGGATTTAGAAAAAAAAAAGAAAGCATGTGTTTCTTACCATAAAGTCTTCTGCTTGGATTTTCATGCAGATACACTCCCCTACATTTTAACAGCTGTTTTGAAATACATCTGTCCTGGTAATAATGCTATGGATTCAGAGTCTCTGAACTTTTTTCCATATGAGTCTATCATATTGTTTGTGTTGCGAAATTTGGGTTTAATATAAAGTAGGGAATAGTCCTGCAGCAAGCAGAAAACCCCAGAGACCCTGTCCCATGCAGCCTCTGCCACAGCCCCTCAACCTTGCTTTTCCACACTTTACCTGATAATGTTGATCTGTGGTCCTATATTTCACATTAGTCCAGAATTACATCTGCTTAGACCTTGGTGATGCTGCAGAAGATGAAATAACACTGCAGACTTCATTCAGATACATGTCTGATTTGCATGATCTGCACTCACACTTTATCTCAGAATTGTGCCATGCAAATATGTGGAACAATCTACTTTCAATTTCAGGGAACCTGTTAAAGGATGAACTTCAATTGGCTGCCTTCAAAAGTCACTTGGGTAATCCCCTTTTTGGGATAATCTAAGGAGATGGAAGCCTTGAATAAATTGTCTTTCATTCAGGACATGGGAACCTTTTTTCTTATGTCAAGAATCATAGCCCCCAAAAAAGGACTGGAAGGAACCTCCAGAGATTGTCTAGACCATGGACTGGGAACAAAGTGGTATTAATTCAATGGGTATCTTTCCTGACAGATGGTCATTTAACCTGTTCATAAGTCTCCAGCAGCAGAGTTTCAGCATCTAAACATTTCCCTGCACTGCAGCACAGGAGTGCCCTGTCCCTCCCGTGACCTCACATTGTGCTGTCCTCTGTCCAAGTTTGTGAGCAGACTTCAGGCACAGCCCTGGGGGAATGACTGGGATGTAAAATTGCTCTGCTCAGGACATACACTGAGATGACACTTTAGTCTCTCCTTTAGTCACAATTCTTTTTTTGTTTTGTTTTTTTTTCACCGGGAGGTAAAAAAAAAGTACTGTTGCCTTATAGTAACAGCAAAGCAAAATACTTTCCACTGTGGCTCAGAATGTGCTGGTCAGAGAGCACAAAGGTAAATCCAAGATTTTGCCATGCCCTGCATTTTCCCATTCTTGCACTCAGTTTCTGTTTTGCATTTGTGACAGGTTAAGGACCAGTTAGGACATACAAAGATAAATAAAAGGGACTTTCTGTCTCTGTGCTGTAGGCCACTGTCCAAGATGGGCAAGGAGAGGAAGTGAAATACAATCTTTGCACCCAGACAGTTGATCTCAGGAGGGCTGATTTTTCTTCTAGGATTTTCCAAGTTTCAAGCTCTCTTAACCTGTTTAACTGATCCTACTCCCTTAGTATCCCTGATGAACTCTGATTTTCTTCCTGACTTGCAAGATTTATAGCTGTCACTTGTAGAGGAGAAATGATGCCATGTGATCCATCTGACAAAGTCATTAGCTAAATCAGACCGTATATTGAATACTGAACAGCATATCCTTCCAGAGAATTGTTTGTAATCAGTCAATATTATTTATTTTTTAAAAGGCAAGGGATACCATTGAGTACATTTGAATAAGAAATAAATTTGGAGAAATTGCAATCAGCCTGTGAACGTTTTGCAAGCAAAGAGAAAAAGAAATGGGCTAAACTAATCGATTAAATTATCTGTGGCAAGTGCCTCTCTCTGTTCTGATCCTCTTCTCAGTCCCTTCAGTATTTTGGTAGCATACCTCAACCCTGATCTAAATCAAAGTCTGCTATTCCAAGTAGACCTCTTCCCTTAGTGAATATCTGTCAGTCATACTCCATTAAGTGATGGTTTTGCATTGTCGGCAAATGATCATGAAGGCAGCAGGCTGATAACATAAATCTCATTCTCACAAAGTCAGGTCTTCAGGTGCAATACAGACTGATGTATTTACTCTTTGCCTTGCTTTTCTTGGCTTCACACCCCCCAAATGGTGATACAGTTTTCAGGAAAGTGTTTGCCACATGCAGTAAGTCAGAATTCTCTAGTTTTCCACGTGCTGAAGAAGTACAAGTAACACCTGATCAGCTGTAGCTTCACATTCAGGGATGACCCTACTATACAGGGAGATTCTTGAGGGTAAGAACAGATGGAGGCTTCCATCTAAACCAGAATAGCTCTAAAGATTGGAAGACTTGTTGATCTCGGCATGGAACCTCCCACACTACAAAGCATTCACCAAGATGCTTACCAGAATGAAGTGTACATGCTAGAGACCTCATCCAATGAAATAGCTTCCTGATCTCTCTATGCATCTGAACTCAGCTTAACTGCCAGGAATCCCCAGGAAGGAAGGAAGGAAGGAAAGAATATTCTCTTGCTCCTCCATAGCCTCTCATATTACAACTCAGCACTCTGCTTTGATGCTTTTCTCAAAGAAATCCTTGGCCTGCAGCTAGAAGCTATAAGGAGACAGTCTTGGCACTCATTATCCTTTCCAGTTCTGCTAGATGAGGTGGCTCTGGAGCTTTCTGATTCCTACCTTTCATGACTGGAAGTTGAAATTTCCAGTGTAAGAGTACCTGGCCACTGCAGCAAGGAGGTGAACTGTGCAAGAGCCTTTGCTGGCATGGCAGTCTGTACTCATGTTGCTTTCTTTGGTCCGTAGATCCTGAGGACTCAGCATGTGCGTGAACAGAGTTTGCGTAACTGCATATTGGATGAGAGAGATATGAGGAACTGTGTGGAGGAGAAACTTAAAAAGCAAATGTTGAATATGTATGATGCTGGCATTTCTGACCAAAACATCTGCATGCAGAAGGCAACAGTGATATTGCTATAAAGGAACAAAGCTACATCTGGCATGGCTTTTAACCAGCCAGGAAGGAAGCTGCCAGAGAAAGCCAAGAGAAGAGGGTGAATCTGAAATTTCAAATACAAAGTGCCGAATGAGGCCAGTGCATCCAGGCAGGGTGAACTGCAGGTGCCTTGCTGCTTACTTCCTGCTGACCATGGTGAGCAGGGAGGAGAGCAGCAGTAAGGCTGCTGTAATCTGCAGTGGTGGTTTGATTTGGTTTGTTGAGCCAGTGAACCTCAGAAAGAGTGAATTATGGGCAGTTTTGTGTAAACCACTTCAGGTGAAGACGGAGGTGGTTGTGATTGATGCCAAGAACCTAGTGAGCTGAGGTGAAAAGTGTTTGTGTATTTCAATGTAGCGTGACATGCAGGTCCTTCCAGTTACAAGGTGCTACCTAGCATATCCTCAGCACAAGGGTTGCCTTTTAATAATGTTAACCTGTGATGATGAAGTTTTCAGCCTAATGTCAAGTCTCTTATTTGAATTTTTCATTCTTTCTCCCAGCAGGGCTTTGTTCCTCATTCTTGGAATGCAAAAATGGTAGTAAAAAGCCATAATCTGTCTTCACCTCAGTATAGTCTTGACATTTATTTCAGAAGACTGTGCAGCATGGCTTTTCCAAATCATGATTCTTCCAAAACTATCTACACCTACCCCTAAGCACATTAGCAGTCCCACCAACTTCTACAGATGTGCTTCCCAGGTCCTTTTCCAACTGCTGAACTGCAGACAGTGGCAGGTCTCTCTTCAGACAGTTCAACATTGAGCCATTCCCAATAGTACCATTCCACTGGAAAGGAAACTAACAGAGCTTGGTGGATAAGCAACATGCCCAGAAAAGGAACTTGTTCTTTTTCTTCTTGTGAAAACAAGAAAGCTGTGGATTTGTTTCATCAGCATAACATAAAAACAGCTGATGCTGAGACTGAATACTCAGAACAAGGGGCAGAGGGTACCATTGCAAAGGAGGAATGGCTCATGGAGGCAGAGCTGTCAGCCATGTAGCAGAGAATGCTACAACATATATGTTCTTACTACCAGATTGCTATTTCCCCAGCAGTAAATTTTCCTTTGAGCATGCCGTTTGAAGGCTAAAGACTGTAATACAGAAGTTTACAAAACACTAAAGAGAAAAATACAAAAATACCTCATGGATGTCCCTATGAAAGGTATTCTGATTAGTGATTAGATAATGAATCTGGGGTGATATATAATTAATTCTCAAATTTACAGACCTGTAAAACCAAGGGAAAGACAAGTCTTTTGATATGCTTCAGCAATGAGTCTGAAAGTGGAAATTCAGCTCCAGCCTGGAGTGCAGAAGTCAAATTCCCTTATATGCCAAGCCTCCTCTGCAGATCCAGCTCCTAGCACTGCTCGTAGATGTACCTCAAAAACAAACAAAAAACAGTTAAGAAATGTAGACAATTAGATATTTCTCTTCTTGAGCAAAAACTGTTTAATCTTTTAAGCAAATTGAGATTCACATCCTCAAATGTGCTGTTTACACTCTTGGCAGTAACTCAACTTTCACAAGACAGTGATTCACAAGCCTTGGTCACTGGTCTCCTAAATACATATTTAACACATCTGAGAATTATGATTCTTCCTTAAGCTTCCCAGTATAAGCTAGAAGAGTGCAGGTTATAAAACAAGCAACTTAGTTTATTTTCTGACATTTCTTATGACAACTGGTAGATTTTAAAAAATGTTTCTTTGAACTATTATTAAAATATTAATATCTGACCAATGACATCACACATTACTAACTGCTCTGAAAGCACATTGGTGCTTCAGGGATATACTGAACTGTATTTGCCTATGTAGCCTTGATAGACAACAGAAA
The DNA here is from genome assembly GCA_013401355.1 of Ceyx cyanopectus. Classification (NCBI taxonomy): domain Eukaryota; kingdom Metazoa; phylum Chordata; class Aves; order Coraciiformes; family Alcedinidae; genus Ceyx; species Ceyx cyanopectus. Next base: position 85,202 of record VYZU01066380.1, on the reverse strand, counting down.
GAATTTATTTTTTTCTGTAAGTCTTTTTATTCAAACATCTTACACTTATATTTTGTCACTTTCTTTACTTTTTGTTTTCACAGGTATAAATGTAGCTGGCATCAGCCAAGCTCTGCTTATGGTGATGTACAGAACAATAAATTCATGGTGTTTCCTGAGAGGACTAATCCAGTAGGCAGAAAGAAGTTTCGTCACTGTTTGTTTAAGGATGTTATCCCAGGGAAGGCAGCTCCAGTTTGCTGATAAATTTGCTTCAGGGTAAGAAATGGCTAAACAAAAATTAGGTTCTGTTCTATCTCCAGACCTTCTGGCCCTTATGCCTGCCTTACTGATATTAATTTTCACTATGATGATGGCCAGGGTGTGTACTGTTTCTCTCAGGAAGACTTGTGCACCTGCACGAGCAACACTAGCCACAAACAACGCCTTTGAGTACTGACTATAAAACCATGGATTTACTCTCATCTACAAAGCCATCTATATCAAACGTGCACAGAATTAACATGGCTATTGGATATAAATGCCTCTCTTAAAAGTGTATCTGTCCCCAAAAGGGGAAAATCTACTTATTTGACCTCATATGATATTTCCATTGTACTCTGTAGAGCAGTAGTGGTGGAACTCATGAATATGATTAAAATCACAGACAAGGTATTTAAAATAAATACAGTATTTCTAAAATCAGAATTGTCCTTAAGGAAAGAACGAAAAAAAGATTCTACCATAATCAAGGTGGAAGAACTTTTGCTTCATATTTGATCTGGAGATTTTGAATACATGAATGTGTGAATGGAGGCCAAGAGCCCCTCACAGACTAATCGAAGCTAGAGGTCATGCCATAAGTTATTGGAAAGGTAATTTTTTCTAGAGATGTAATATGGTTTTGAATTTGACCTCTGACTTCTCAGTTGTTACCCATGACCCCAAATAATCCAACTTCAGCTTCTTGAAGGCTATTAGGAGTTGAAGGTCATGCCATATGCTTCCACATTTTCAAGGTAAAGTGCTAGGCCAAATTATAGGCCATTCAGAAAATCTGTAGAAAACATCTTGGTGAACAAAACATTTCTTTATGTTTTCCATCTAATAGGATGTGATTTCAAATTAACCAGTGGTTGAACAAGCCTGTAGTAGATTCTGCTTTCTTTTTTTTTGCTGGAGAAGGAAGAGATGATAATTAGCTACTAAATGTTGTTATAAATTTTAAAAGTCAGATACCTGTTTGTTAAGGAAAACTTGTTGCTGTGATCTGTGCTCATACAAATACTCAGATTTTTATGTTTTTAATTTTATGAAAAAATAATGTGTGAGACTCACTTTTTCCAAACTTTCACTTTAGATGTCTGAAATATAAACATCTAAATATCTCTGTATGAGCTAGTTGTGTAAGTTCTCCTTCAAAGAATGGAGAATAGTCAACAGTTCTGAAGCACAACTCATCTCATCTTGATGTGTTTGACAAAAATTGGTCATTAATCATGATTTAGAAATTCATACTTCTCTCCATTGCCTCAATCATAAATGAATAATGGATGACAGGATAACACACTTTTGTCCACACTAGAGTTACCTGGAGTCAGGTGAGAAGAATCCATCCCTAGGTTTCTAAAGAGATCTATGACAAAGACAGGTCTCTTCTCCAGAGGAAGCTGATTCAAAACTTGATGAAACTCATGTTGTCTGGAACAGGAGGATTATTAAATGCTCACTTTCTTTCTCTCCTATGTTATTTGTATATGTTGTGATTCTCTTCAGCAACTTATTTTTAAAGACTCTTCTCAGCATTTGCTGCATTGGCAATCTAATAATTTACATAATAATTTCCTTCTTAAAGAACACTGAAGAATATTTGCCTTGAATGCTCCTGGTAAATTACAGTAGTTGGCAATAGGGCTTTTAGGATTGTAGTTCTGAAGTAAATTGTTGCAGACCTGCAAACACTAAAGCTGAGTTTAGGTCCACTGGGGCAGGTAAGAGCAGTACTGTGTCAAACTCCAGTTCCTCATTGCTGTTGTGAACACAGAGTGATTTAATGAGCAGAACATCTACCAGCAGTGACAATGGTGTGCCTGAGGCAAATTGGCATCTATGTAAACATAAGTATTTGCTATTTTTCAAATAAGTTTTAGCCAGGTGAGACTGAACCATGTCATTAGGATTGACTGAAGCACAAAAAAATAACAGATTTAACAGTTGATATTCTGTTAAATAAAAAGTTGGAAAGCTAAAATGCCATTTCTAAAAAGTTCCTCTAAAGATCTTA
>VYZU01066380.1:17695-82666 GCA_013401355.1 Ceyx cyanopectus | reverse complement strand
GGCCTATAATTTGGCCAAGAGCCCCTCACAGACTAATCGAAGCTAGAGGTCATGCCATAAGTTATTGGAAAGGTAATTTTTTCTAGAGATGTAATATGGTTTTGAATTTGACCTCTGACTTCTCAGTTGTTACCCATGACCCCAAATAATCCAACTTCAGCTTCTTGAAGGCTATTAGGAGTTGAAGGTCATGCCATATGCTTCCACATTTTCAAGGTAAAGTGCTAGGCCAAATTATAGGCCATTCAGAAAATCTGTAGAAAACATCTTGGTGAACAAAACATTTCTTTATGTTTTCCATCTAATAGGATGTGATTTCAAATTAACCAGTGGTTGAACAAGCCTGTAGTAGATTCTGCTTTCTTTTTTTTTGCTGGAGAAGGAAGAGATGATAATTAGCTACTAAATGTTGTTATAAATTTTAAAAGTCAGATACCTGTTTGTTAAGGAAAACTTGTTGCTGTGATCTGTGCTCATACAAATACTCAGATTTTTATGTTTTTAATTTTATGAAAAAATAATGTGTGAGACTCACTTTTTCCAAACTTTCACTTTAGATGTCTGAAATATAAACATCTAAATATCTCTGTATGAGCTAGTTGTGTAAGTTCTCCTTCAAAGAATGGAGAATAGTCAACAGTTCTGAAGCACAACTCATCTCATCTTGATGTGTTTGACAAAAATTGGTCATTAATCATGATTTAGAAATTCATACTTCTCTCCATTGCCTCAATCATAAATGAATAATGGATGACAGGATAACACACTTTTGTCCACACTAGAGTTACCTGGAGTCAGGTGAGAAGAATCCATCCCTAGGTTTCTAAAGAGATCTATGACAAAGACAGGTCTCTTCTCCAGAGGAAGCTGATTCAAAACTTGATGAAACTCATGTTGTCTGGAACAGGAGGATTATTAAATGCTCACTTTCTTTCTCTCCTATGTTATTTGTATATGTTGTGATTCTCTTCAGCAACTTATTTTTAAAGACTCTTCTCAGCATTTGCTGCATTGGCAATCTAATAATTTACATAATAATTTCCTTCTTAAAGAACACTGAAGAATATTTGCCTTGAATGCTCCTGGTAAATTACAGTAGTTGGCAATAGGGCTTTTAGGATTGTAGTTCTGAAGTAAATTGTTGCAGACCTGCAAACACTAAAGCTGAGTTTAGGTCCACTGGGGCAGGTAAGAGCAGTACTGTGTCAAACTCCAGTTCCTCATTGCTGTTGTGAACACAGAGTGATTTAATGAGCAGAACATCTACCAGCAGTGACAATGGTGTGCCTGAGGCAAATTGGCATCTATGTAAACATAAGTATTTGCTATTTTTCAAATAAGTTTTAGCCAGGTGAGACTGAACCATGTCATTAGGATTGACTGAAGCACAAAAAAATAACAGATTTAACAGTTGATATTCTGTTAAATAAAAAGTTGGAAAGCTAAAATGCCATTTCTAAAAAGTTCCTCTAAAGATCTTAGAAATATAAGCATTCAGAATTGATAAGTTTTCAAAGTCTTAAACATCATAGCCTTTGAATGTTGTATTCTGTTCACTGGGATTTATCAGACTTATTTTGTTTCTTCCACATTCTCCATTCATTTCACTTCTCTTATCCCACTTCCCAAAAGCCCAAGTAATTTCATAAAAGCAACTATTGCTTCCATGTATTTCTCCTACAGGCAAGACCCTTCAAATATACCACTTTTTGTGAAACTCCAGTGCCTGGTAACTAAAAAAGCACATGATTTGAAACTGTGTCTGTTTCCCCATGTGACTTCTGATGAACTGAGATGAGTGAACAGAGATGTGAAACTTTGAGGTAAGGGGAAAAGTAGAGGCAGTTGAAATGCTGAATGAGTTGGCCTTATTCTTGCTCATTTGTTACCATCTGATGACTCAGCATCACAAGGGGAATGGTGACTCTGCAATTCTTGTAAACCCAGTGTAGTAATTCCTTCCACATATCAAGTTGGGAAGGGTAGGGGGCAGGGGTGTGTCTGTCTAAAGTAGCTAAAACGAGTTTGACATTTAGCTTTGAATCCTGCTTATGTGCTGCCCATAGCTAGTGGGGTATTTTTGTACAACATGGAATGACAGAATATACCAAAACATGGACACCTTTTTTTCTGGATGCTCTGCAAAGAAAAAAAAGAAACAAACAACAAATAAACAACCTGCAAGAATTAATTCTTTGCCACAAAGAGTTTGCAATGCAAGTAAGACACAGGCATGAACCCAGTGGGGTGTCTCTCTAGGTGTCATGGTGCCATTTTGCTAACAGTGGGTATTCAGAGCCATACATAGCCCAAAACCAGCTTATCTGCTGTGCAGTGGGATCCAGCTGTTAAAACCTTAAACAAGCAGAGGAATCTGAGGGCTCTGCTGGGGAAAAAAGAGAATAGTGGGAAAATGCCAAGAGATTATTAGCTTAGTCAAAGATTACACATTTGCACTAGTAATTAAAGTATTTTGCATTGGATGCAGGTTTTGGCAAGTACCACTGACAAAAGATTTCACACATGCATGCGTGCGTGCAAGTGCATAAGATTCTCTCTCTCTCTCTCTCTCTCTCTCACACACACAAGGCAAACAGAAAGAATGAAGTAAGCCATTAAGAAATATTTCCGCATAATGCAATTATTACAGCTGTATAATTGAATGGGGAAACCATTGATCTGTAGTAGAAAGGAAATTGCTCTTTTCATTGTGTTCCTATGAATATGTGAACATTAATCTCAATCTATAATCAACGTTCATTTCAAATCTGATTGCGTGCCACTAAACACCCATAGCTATGCTAACATTATGTTAATACGGTTCAACATCATAGCTCCCAGCTTCACAGCACAAATATTTTTCTTTGGCAATCAATAGTAATTTCAGCTGAGTGGATGGAAGTCACGTTTTAATGGTAATCTTTCCTCCAAGCTTCCAAGTGGAAACACGACTGGTACCTTAACACGGTTGCAGTGCATTGCATGTAATCAGATAAATTAACCTAAAAGAGAGAGAGAGAAAACACAGATCAGAAATAAAAAGCAGCGCCAAGAAGCTCTACATTTTCCTGATAGATTAAAGTGCTCATTACCATGAGAGAGAGAGGACTTCAAGAGGCGGAACTGAATTCTCTTGGCTTTGAGCCGTGGCTGTAGAGATAACAGGTCACAGTTTGCTCAGAGTAGTTGGGGGATGCCTCTGAGGAGTGGAGAAGCAAGGCAAGGGCTGACCTGGACTCTGCTTCTGAGAGCCTGGCTGGCCTCAGGACAAGGGTATTTGTACAAGAATAAAGAATCCTAGTGTTAATGCTGTGATGTACTGCAGGCTTTCAGTGGCAATGTTGGTAAATCACTTTATTCTGCTTGTGCTTTGCTTCACTGATACTGTAAAAAAGGTATAATAGAACTTCACTGTTCCCTGGGGATGCTGTGAAGATTTTGGGGTGATCAGCTCCTGAGGATGGGAGCTACAGAGTTCAGTTGCATCAGTTAGACCTCTCTTGGCTTTGGCTGTCTCACAGAGGCAAAGTGCAGGAACTTTTATGTTTCTACCATGTTATATTGAACTACTTTATTTCCTTAATGACATCTATTTTTAGGTATTTCCAAAGACTTTTTTATTGTGACATTGGAGAGGCCAAACTCCTGGACTGAATTCCTTACAATCTTCCTTCTTTCTAAAATAGAAAAAAAAAAAGCAGTGGTTGTTTTAAAATCTATTCAAAAATTGCTAGGTACAGACCAGTGTAATCTGCACAGTTAACAGAAGCTAAATATATTCCATGTATTATTACATTGACAAAGGTATTCAGGCATAAGAATATAAGGATAAGAAAACATCTGAACTGATTTGACCAAAGGCCTGCTTAGGTAGATATCCTCTCTTTTAAAATGACCAGAGAGCAGGCATCTGGGGGAGAACAGGAGAATGGATCAGACATACAGAGACACTTGCCCCATAGAACTCTCCCAGGATCTGGTGGCACAAGTTCTTCTTAATCTGTAAATGTTATCTTTACCCACAATAAAGGATTTTGTGTGTTTGTGTTTTTTGGGTTTTGTTTTGAATTGGTAACTGTATATTTCTAAGAAACCCCAAGGATTTGTTGTTTGCTTGTTTATTTTTGCTTGTTAACTTTTGTCCAAGATGTTTTCCTGTCTCTTTTTGAATACTTTCAAGCCTTTTCCACCTTCAGCTTCCTCTAGCAAGAACTTCCTCAGCTCACCCATGTGCAGGAGTGAATTACTTTGAATTCTACTGATATTAACCAAGATTTTTCAATAGCAAATATAGACTGAGGGTTGCCTTGGTAGTACTTATTTTGTTTCACGTCATTTTTATTCCCTACCTTGAGGCAGCTTTTAAAGAACCTTATCTGTAAATCTGTTATCTGTACATCTTCTTTGAAGTCTGGTCCCTCCTAAGTTCCCTAACAGATTTAGGTGTCTTGACTTGTGTACCCTGAAATATGCTCCAAAGAGTGAGTCATTTAAATCTTATCTGTGTTATTTCGCTTGGTGCTGGATAAATTCCTGGTGTCCCACTAAGCCAGGGTTACCTACAAAGGTACTCTCTATGGGAGGCAGTCTTCTTGATTGTTACTCGGGGGTCCTGGCCAGGGTCTAGCAGAGGTCCTTGGGACTTTAATCAACACAGAACACCTCCCAGCTTTATTGGACATATTTTAGGGGAACAGGGTCCTCCTGAATGGCTACCATGTCTAATTTTGCATATCTTCATGAAAGATTTTTCTCTTTTCTAGTTCCCCCAAAGTTATTGGCTCCTAGCAACCTGCTCAAATTTACTGGTGAGGAAACCAGGAGCAGAAAGACAAGCTCTGAAATGTGTACAGATTTCACATGAACAGGATCCTTTTGTAAGAGTACCAGTTTTCCCTGCATTGGACCAAATAAGAAATCCTTCATATTGTTTCTTCCTTCATCTTGCATTTTGACTTTTCACTCTGCGGAAAAACAGTTCTGAGTAATGTCAACTTTAGTGTCACTATTGATTCAAAATTTTCTTAGTTCTGTTTCATGTTCATTCTTGGGTCCCTTTCTTTCCTCAGTTTTCTACATACAAAATGTTTTACCACTTGTTAAAATTACATTACTGAAGGCATCCAGCGGGACTGTATTTGATTCAGTAGTACTTTTCCACTGCCTAGATGGGAAATGTTCTGGAATATGGGATTTAAATCCATCTTGGTTTACTTGGTTATATCTAAGGTAGGTCTTAAAAACAATGTTGTTTCAGAATTAAAGAACATACTTGCATATGCTTAAGGAGTGAGAACAAAAAAGCAGTTCCTTTCTACCCCTAAGCTGAGACAGTTTCAATTGGCCTCTGGCTTTCCCCAAGATCAGGAAGCTGAAAATGTGACTGAGAGCCAACTCTCTCCCTTCTCCTATTTGATTTCTGTGCCCAAGCCACTGTGGACCTGACCCCAGGACCTGCTGGCTCTAAAAATGAATATTGTGCTGCCCAAGTGGCTCTAGTGAAGTGCAGAATTGGTAATGCAGTGTTTGTAGATGTAATGATTTGCAGAACAGGTGGGTCTTTGGAAACACGGAAAATTGGCTGCCATCACCTCGGTGTCTTCTCTATGGGGTCCAGAGAAAAGAACCTCTATCTCCTACTAGCTGCAGGTTATTCAAGTCTTCTAGCTAAGGGACTAAATTCCCACTGATGTAAACTGGATTAGATCTGCTGAAGTCAATGGAGTTTCACATTATGGTTTAGGATTTCTTCCGTTATCTTTGAACACGGGTAGAATAAAAACGGTAGCTTTACAATTAAAGTCCCTTATGTGCTGTGGATAATAACCCATGCCATTCCTTGCCCCTTTGGAGCTGGGTAAAGTTGTCTTAAGATTATGAGCCTTAGATGTTTAGAGCAATTTTGACTGGATCAGAGGTTATAGCCTCTGCTTTTGAACATTCCGCTTTTATTTGCAGGCTATGAAGTGTAATAGTTCACCATTTTGGTTTAAGTATCACAATAAAAGTCAGTGAGATGGAACAGGCAATAAGCAGCCGTTTTACATCAGTGCTACTGAGACAGAGTGCTTAAGTCTTCATTAACCTATGGAGGAAGGAGTTACAGAGAAGACACTTAAAATATCAGGGATAAGGCTAAGATCTCTTCAGGATCTGCACGGGCAGGGATATCAGAAGGCTGGTCTCCAGTGTAAATGCCTCTTGTGCTTGTGCTGTCATGCATGAGGGTGAGGGTGCCCTGGACTGATGGGGCTGTGTCAGCACTGCTGGACACCAGGAGCTGAAGTGAGTGGATGGCAGATGGGTTGTGCTGCATGGTTTTAATAACTCAAAGATGGCATCTCTGTAGGGGGTATTTGCAGAATCTCTTTGCTCTACATTGGGCCCCTTATTAGAATTATAAGACTGCTGGGTCTCCTTTTGACACACTGTATTCTGTTCATAGTCTGTCTGTTTTAATATCTAGTCCAGGAGAAGGTGGGGAAAAGCAATAAGTGGACAAATTTCAGGTTTCTAGTTTTACCAAAACAGCACAAAGGTATGCTGCTAATACTTGTGAAATATGTATTATTTCACTACTTTCCTAATATTTAGAGTTTTCATAACATACTTTCAGTAAACTTACAAAATTTTACTTTAACAATCCATAGAACATAATGCTTAGTAAGAGACAGTCAGGAGGGAACTGAACATGAATCTGTAAAAACCCTGTTTCCAGGGATGGGACATGGCCACCAGTCTGGACAACCTGGGCCAGGGTCTCATCAGCCTCAGCATAAAACATCTCTTCCTTCTATCCTGTCTGATTCTCCCATCTTAGTTTAAAAACATCACCCTCTTGTCCTGTCACAACAGGTCCTGCTCAAAAGTCTGTCCCCATCTTTCTTATTGACCACTTTTAAGTACTGCAAGGAGACAATAAGATCTCCCCAGAGCCTTCTCCTCCCCAGGGTGGATACCCCCAGCTCTGCCAGCCTGTCTCCCAGCAGAGGGGTTCCAGCCCTTGAGTCACTGCTATGGATGTCTCTGGACCTACTCCAACAGATCCAGGTCTGTCTTGTACTTTACCTGCTCTCTGCTGGGCCATAGTTGATTGGTGCCCTTATATTAGACTACAGACTCATTTTATGAAGGAGAATTCACACGTTCCCTGCATCCCAGAATTGGAAGAAGCCATCTTAGATTAAGGTATTTGCTGCTTTCCCTCCCCCTGGGCCAAGCCTTCTCTCTAGGCCTGAAAGTGCAACAGCCCAGTCCTGGGCCTTATGCAATTTACTTTTTTTTGCTGCTTCTTTGAAAGGTCTCCTTGAGATTGCCTCTATTTACTTTTAGTATAATTAAGTGAATTTTCCTTGCCTGGGGGAAACACAAAATAGAAATGCTGAAAATTTACTGTTCTGGCTTTTTGCTTAAAAACGATTTTGCTGTTCGAGGGAAGAGCTGACTGTGCCACGTGTGTGTCTCCTCCTTGTCCTGGGTTTTGCAATGTACCAGTACTTCCAACATCTTTTGCAATCTCTTCAGGATCTCTCTGTCTGCTGGGCTTCTGTTTGAAACTCAGCACAACTATTATAAACTTTGCAAAACACGGTCTCTGCCTCTGTGGTTCACTTTCCCCCCAGTTCTCATCCTAAATTTGTTCTTTTTCTAGGCGAAGCTAAACATATCCTCCTGAATGCTGAACAGAGCTGTGTGGATACTCAGATCAGGGCTTCTAGTCCCTCATCTTATGCAAGGGACGAAAATGACAGTGTTTTCATAACAAAAGTAATATATTAATGATAAGAAAGATTCAGGATAAATACTTTAAAGACTACAAACATTAAGACGCTACCATAGTGAATATAACATAAGTGACTAAGATAAATGGATAGTTAGAAATAAATCAAACTAAATAACTGCTTCATAAAGCTCTTCTGTTTCTTCATAGAACAGTGTGCTTTCCTCATGTCCTAAGATGAGTAGGTTGTGTGTGATTTTAACAGCTTACAAAAATTGATGTGGGAAACACAACAAGTCACAAAGGTCTTACCTAATTTTGTATTTATATACCTAAGCCTTCGAATTTTTGTGTGTGCCCTTTCCCTGAGAGGCAAGGATGTGCTAAAGTTGCTCTGGAGTCTGCATGTTTTTCAGTATAGACTAAATGAATCACTTTCAATCATCCAGCTAGTGAAAGACTAAATAAATCTTATACACTACTTGGAGATAGCACCTAAAATAAAAATGGGGTTTTTTTCCTCTCTTTTTCTCCATGACCACTATTGCCCTTTGAGAAAGGGCTCTCTGTGTATTTAAACACTGATGAACTCTTAACTAAAGGATCAAAACAAAGTGGGGAAAAACTTAGTCTGCAGGAGCATGTGAACAGTGAGGGCTTCTATGCCTTTGCCCTAATTTTTTTTCTGCCCCATCTAACATCTCTCCTTGTCCACCAACTCTGCTAGAGGCAAGAGAGCAGGAACATGCAGAAATATTCGAACCTTGAAGAGAGAGAAAAAAATGCTGAAATAATCCCTATTTACACCCCACCCGTCATTTACTCTCTCCTCTCTCCATGCAGCCAAGCCAGTGCCAAGACATGTCAGCACATGCAGGGGTTTTATCTGATACCCTTTTAGATCCCTGTTGTTTGCTCAAAGGACTTAAGCAAGTGAGAATTTTCTAACGGGCTGATCAAGAATGAATAGAAACCTCCTGTTATTCCCATCTCATGTTCTGAATGGCAGCATCTATTTCTATGCATCAGGCTTTGGAAAGGGGACACTGCCTCTCTCAGAATCCTTTTTCTTTCCCCCTATTTTTTCTCCAGTAAAAATACCCAAACCTTTATCAAATCCATAAGAAGGGTGTAGCAACACCAAATTGACACCATCCAGTTTGTGCCTGGGAGTCCTCCTGTAGTGGTGATTGTACACTACATTCAACAGGAATCTGGGGTAGAATCACTGGGATGTTGTGTTTATCCAACCCAGGGATGTGGCTGAGATATCCACATGCTCCACTCTGCTCTCAGGGGCATTGTTTGTACAAACAGGAGGCAAACACAGTGCAGGAATGACATATCCAGTACAAACCACAACTATAACTACAAGAATTACAATGTAAATAGAAACAAACAGTGATGGAATTAACTTAAAAAATGTCAAGAGCTGAGACTCTAGAGGACTGTGTCTGCGTCGATTTGTTTGGTTTTGTGACAAGGTTATTCTTTCTCTCTCTGTGTCAAAGAGATTTTTATCATTGCCTTTTAAAGAGGTGTGAGTTCAAACAATATTAGGGTGTTCTCTTTAAAATTATTTGATTTTTCTATATAAAGTGCAACAAGAGTAATACAGAGACTTAAAATGGTTTAAGAATTTCTATTTTTCCATATTAGACATCAAAAAGCTATCAAGACATCACCTAAATATGTATTTAGCCAGAAATTCTAAATATGGTTCAGTTTTTGGCATTTAGCACCTGGGGACCTGGTGGTTGAGTCTTAGTGGTGGATTGTAACACAAAGCAGGACTATTACAGAGGTGACTCCATACAGTCTCTAATGTAGTGATATAGAAGCAAAAAATCCCTTACAAGTTGCTGAGTACATTGTGTACATTTTAATCACCAGTTAGATGGTCTGTGCAATGCGTACAGCCAGAATATCCTTATTATTTCTCTATAAGTGAGCTCCTGTGCCTTTAACCATGTGTAACAGTTCTTAGCTGCTGTGCCCCTCACCAGAGGTTCATTTTCTTCCCCCAGGACATCACTCAGAGTAATTGTCCCCAGTAATAATCAATAAATCCCAATTATCTTGAATAAAGCCAGATTTATTTAACACAGTGTAACAAATAGAAAACCAGAAAGAAAATCCATGTAAATACAATTTAAAGAGAACATATTTGTCTGAAACTATAGACTACATAGTAAGCACTCCAGCTGGCCAAGATATTTTACAACACTGTATAGAGCCCAGATCATAAACTCTATATTTAGGAGAGCAGATTTCTGGAAGCTGGGAAGATTGCACAGGATCTTCTTTTCCAAAAGACACTCTCTTAAAAACAATTACTTAGCTCTCTGCCTTATTAAGCTGTACTGTTCAAGCAAGTAATTTCATGAACTTTGGGAAATGGATTTTATTTTATGTGCTTGTGCTTCCAAGTTGAGGTCCTGTGTGAAATCTGCACTGAGGTATCAGTGCACTCTGCAGCCTTTCCCTTTCCTCTGAAAACTTTCAGAACCTTAATAACTTTGAGAATCATACCTCTGCCAAATGCAGTTAAAATTAGCCAATTGTTTCAAAAGCATAGTGTGCTTATGCACATGCTCAGAGCATGAGGTTGTAAACCTTATTCCCTCAGAGATCAGAGCTAGAAGGAAATTGTCCGCTATGATTGAACTTGATAAAAGTAGAATCATAGAATGTTTAGGGCCGGAAGGGACGTCCAAAGGTCATCTAGTCCAGCCCCCCTGCAGTAAGCAGTATTCAACATTTTTTAACAGAGCAAATCAAGACTGTTTATCATGTTCTTGCCTTTTTGCAAAAAGTTGTAGTGACCCACATCCTCATATATTTTATGTCACTGAATGAAAGATTGTGGTAAGTGCAAAAGTATGCAGTGATGAAGTGTACCCCAAATAGCTGCGGATGCAGATAATTCCCCCTCTGAAAACCTTGTTTGACCAGATTATTGTGCAGTTCTCAATGTGTGTATTTAGAATTTGTGGGCAGCTTTTAGCATGCACACAATTCTCTACAGACACATTCCTTCTCACGCCTGACCTCCGCTTTACATGATTTTAAGCTGTTTTCCTCTTAACGTGAAGCTATTCCCAGTGCATTTCAACAACATATTTAGCATGCCATTAATTTTTTTTTCCTTCAAATCTCATTCCATCTGAGAGCCTGGCAGCTCTGACTATAACTAGTTTCCTTCTTATTACCAGTCCTTTAAAGAGAGGGAGAGGGCATCTTCAGAATTTCATTACCTTTCTTCTTTTCCATTGTGAATTTCCAACTTTGTAAAAAAAAAAAATAGCAGAGGTTGTTGTTCATAGTACACATCCCACTGACAGAGAGGAAAATAATAAAAACATGCTGCTCAAATTGAATCAAATGCTGTCAATATATTGCAGAAAACTGAGCATATTTTTTGAGTCCTCTGTGGAGTTGTTTTCCTGCTGAGTCATCCTCTGTGCAGGTTTTTTCTTTGGGAGCTGAGTGAGGAGCTGGAGAAGGAGTCGGCCACAACAGTGCTCCTAAAGCCAAAGCAAATGACTGCACTCTAAGATATGCAGAACATGACCAATTGTCTCAAAAAAGTGATCTTCCCTCACTATATACATAAGTCCTGCAGATTCAGCAGAAAGGCAGTTGAGGATATGTCTCAAAAACCTTTAACTTTGCGCAGAGACAGGATTTCAGCAAGCACTTCACTTCCAAGTCTGTGTGGTTCTGCACCATGAATGTGCACAAAGCTCTGCTGAGCAGGACTGGGCTTACGAATGGAACTTGGATTTTCACAGTTTACATTATTCCTGCTTTTTCTTTTCAGTCTGTGCATCTCTCATGGTTCAGCCTTGTACTTTCTGTTGCCTGATGGTCAGTAACAGCTCCATTTCTGATGCATCAAGCATACTGATGTTACCAGAAGTCTAACACAGCATTTGCGGCTTTTCTTAGATTTTACCAAATTGTTGCAAGGAAGGTCTGGTCCTGTTTTGATCCCTTCATTCTGGTAAGTGGTAGTATCAGCAGACACTTTAGCAATCAGGTTTTTTTTCTTGTTTTCTTTGCCCAAGAAGATGTGCAATTTGACTTGTTGGCTCTCTTCCCATCTTTTAATAGAGTGGCCCTTGGAAGTGGAGTCAGAAATGAAGTCTCATCACACTAGGCACAGCTGAGATCTGTTCATTTATATATCTTTCACAGGAGAGATTGATTTATTGAAAAACAACTTGCCTGAGTGAAAGTTTAAATTTTTAATTTTTGGGTGTTTCAAAGGATTTGCTTTAATGGCCAAAACCTCTCTCTGTGTGATTTTTTAAATAAGAAGATTCTGAATCTTGTTCTAAAAGGATTCTTTGAATTGTTTAATTTGCCTTTCACTTTTAGTAGAAGTTTTTACATAGTCATTGGCCAGATCCTGCATTAGGGGAGACATCCATTTGTAAAAGTATTTGAAGATAATTGTTTTTAGATTTTCATCCTAGTTTTGGGTAGGAAAATATTTCCAAGTACAAAATCTGACGGCATGGAAAACACTTTCCTTCCACTTTCTTTTTTTGAATAACTGCCTCTGTTGAAATACTAATCCACTTCTTTTTCTTTTTCCTAGTACCCATCAGTAATTCATTAAATTATTAGGAAATGGATAAAGCTGTAATAAGTCATTTAATATAGTATTTTCCAAATTCATACCAATGTGAGCTTGAGTGTGTGGCATACAGAAGGTGATTACCATTTTCATCAAGTGGAAGAAGCAGGCGAACTGTATAAAATACTCAGTAATTGATATATCCTTGGAAATGCAGTTTTCTGTCTCCCTGGTCACAGTGCAACCCAGATCACTAAAACATACAGACCCAAACCCTGTTTGATGCAGCTTTATATGACTGGGCTGTGAATTGCCAAAGGATTTAAAGATTTTCCAGGAGCAATAGCTGCATTTTTCCTGAAATGTTAAGTGCAGCCTCTGCCGTTGAACATCATCATCTAAAACAAGCAGGTTTTTGCCCCTCACACCTTTCAACTTGCAAATGTGGAGCAGTTTGTTTTATTTTAATAGAGCTCCTGGCTGAATCCCCAGCATGGAACTGCACCTTTTTAAGTCCCATAGTCAGCAATGTTAATCAGCTAAGTAAAAGTTGTGCACATGCTGAAATGCTTTGCTGACGGGGAAATACAGGCAAAAACAGTTTACAACCTGTGGAGACCTAAACTGAGACCTGAATGTGAAAACTACTATAGTATCCACTCTTCCAGCTGATATCCCCACCTTTCAGTCTTCGTGAAGGAAGATTACAAAATCTCCCAAACATGCAGACTCTGCCCTGAAAACTGATCACACCACAGTGAGCACTGATGGACATCACTGGGACAGGGAGCAGCACGGGCTGCCTTCCTGGGCATTTAGGCATTGCAGAGGGAGCTGAGCTGAGCCTGGCTACTTAACTTGAGGTCAAATTTAATTGCTAGAACACAGGGCTAAGGGGAGTCATTAGCTTCTCTACTGAGCTATCAGAAAAGCAGCCACTGACTCAGCTTGTTTGAAACTGCCTTAGGACCATGTGGGCTGTAGGGCAGAAGTGTCTACTTTAAAATATTTTGGCCATGGAAGTCTATTCATGTTTGATTTATAGGAATGTGGAACAGGTAGTTGTGTGAATATCCAAATTGTATTCCTTCCATGCTCTTTCTCCAGCTCATACATTATGCTAATGGTATTAATAAGGATTAATGTAGGCTTGAAGGAATTAGGAAGGCATCCCGTATGTCAGGCCTTCAGCAAAGCTGTGTCTTAGATTTATCACATTTATAAACCTTCCTCACCAAAAAGAAACCCAAAAAAACTCTCCTGCAAGCTCAGAGCTGATGGCAGAAGCGTTCTCAAGCTGAAGGGAGATGGAGGACCCCAAACAGGAGCAAAGATAGAGGCAGCTCAGCCCCAGTCCAGGGGCTAACACTGTTTGAGCAGAGGAGCTGTCAGGGCTGGCCCAGCCCTAGTGCCAGTGCTTTGCTCTGCTGTGATCCAGCTGGCAACAGGAGCTGTAGAAATGCTGCCTTCTTGCTCAGCAGATCTGCTCTTAATTACCTGCCTGTAAATCAGGATTCATTTCATAACTCTGTGGAGCTGGCTGGCATGTCAGCTACAGGACCTGCAAGCTGAATTTCTCCTCTGTGTGTATATGCATTTCAGCTGCCATTAAGATCAACTTTTCTCACATATTCTACATTTTGCTTCATGATCCAGAACTAAAGTAGTCTGGATACAGTAAGTTGGGTTGAAATATGAATCATCCTGCAAACAAGAGTTTTTCAGCTGTAGCAGAGGGTCAAAGACACCAGTTCCCACCTGCAACTTGGACCCAGATACTGCTCCACAGTCCCTGGTGCTGAGGTACCAAAATGAGTAGGAATGCAGTGCTGTCGTAGTCTGCATATATGAGAAATAAGAATGAGGACAGGTTTTCTGAATGGAATTTTAAAAATAAACCATAACTTGACAAACACACATTTTAAAAGACTCTTGACAAGGTTGAGCTCTAGACATTAGAAATCCCTGGCAAAATTGGCTTAGATGTGACAAGTTAGATTCTAGCTGAAAACTCAAGTACTGATTGCTTTTGGTACCTCATTTTCTCTTTACATTTTTTGTCAGGGCAGTAGGATGGAATATTTTATTTCATTAGAGCTGAATGTGAGGGCTCTGTTTTAGTGCCTTTAGAAATGTGTTCAGATCAGACTTCTCCATTATTCTCTGAACCTTCTCTAAAGTAACCCATGCAACTTTTTTCTCCAGAGTTTATTCAACTTCAGACTGCTGTATCCCTCCAGCAGCAGCCCTTTGGCTTCTGTAAGGGATGAGTGACTGGCTGTCAAAAAGAAAAGTAAGACTCTTCCATCAATGTCTTCATTTCTGATTTACATTCACCAGTTATGTTCCTAATATTAACACCTGAGAGGGAACCTTTTCATGCACTTAACTTCAAGCAGAATGATCCAGTCCATTAAAACAGGAGAGTTCAGGATAGGGAGGAGCAAGGTCTAGGTCCACATCTTTGGGTTCTAATTTCAGTTTCATGGTGTTAAAAAAGATATCTTCTGTATAACAAAGTCAATGCAACAGTAGCAGCCTGGCTGCAGAACATTCCCCTGTGCCCAGCTATTAATCATCCATTTCTCAAGTTATACCAACAAGTTTAGCTCTGGAAATGTCATTAAGAAATAGCTGTGTTAAATTGCCAAGAATTTCCAGAATAAGAAGAGGAAGGGAAGAAGAATTAAAAGAACAACTGTGGTGGTTTTTGTTTTGTTTTGTTTTGTTTTTAAGTATCATTTTTTTGTACTCCAGCCAGGTAGAATTAGGACAATTGTTCACTTGAAAATACTATGGAGATTAATGAGGTCCAGAGGCAGAGCCATAAGAAAATAGAAATGTAAAAAAATGAAGTTTCCAAAAATACAGCCACCATGATACCATAGGGATGGATCGGTTTGAATGCTTCATCTCGTAGCCTGACTGGGCAGGCTGCCTCACGTTGTTAGCTTATTAAAAACCTGAACCCTTTTTTTCAGCCTCCTAAGCCAACCCCTGTGCAATGGAGATCATGTTCACAGACTTGCATGTCTCTACCCAAAGAGCCATGAATCCTAACTGCCAAATGTTTAAGAATACACTTAAACTCATCTAAATATTTTAGTCTGTTAAATTTGCATTTCTTTGGTGAACTCACTTTGAATTAACTTGTGGAGCACTGACAAAGTGTCTTCTCAGTTTTCTGAGGGAGGAAGGGAGCACTGGGAGGCTGTGATGATTAAACTGGGGACTCATATGCAGATCTGGGCTCCCTGACTTGAAGCACTTAACTGAGGTCTGCTGTGAACCCAACTGAATATATGGGGACCCTTAGCTCATCCTGCTGCAAGCACAGGCTCTTTGGTTAGGTGTTTACAATTGACTTCCAGCCCCTAATATCTGTGATTCTGCGTGATTCTGTGACTGGCATGTATGAAACTCCAAAGGCTGAAGTCCTTCTTACCTTCTTCTCCATGGTCAAAAGGAAATTTCCACTTGATTGCTAACTCTCTAATGATGAGATTGCATCCTCAAACTTTATTCCTGTCTGTGCTGGGAAGAGCAGAGAGTATTCAGCTAGAGGTCACATCTCAGCTTCCCAAGGGATGACATGAGGATAAAAAGTTGTCTTGCAAATGACTTGTGCCACACTCTTGCTTCAAAAGTGTTTTCACAGCAGCAGAGATTATGTGAATGGTATGGATACAGCTGCTTATGCTCACCTCTCTGGAAAGGTGTGAGACATCTTTAACCTGTATAATTTCTACACACATTACAGTCCTGATGTGAAACGTTAAGACACGATTGCTACCCACTTGAAGTTATCAATTACTTAAGAGGCTTTTATGTCAAGACACTGGTACAAGAATATCTGCAAAATGGCCACACACAGATTGTGGATCCAACGTTCTTACATAGCCATGGTCAGTATATCTTCTTAGTCTTCAAGTTGTGTATGGAGAGGTAACAGGTAGAGTGGCTTATAAAATAATACATTAATTTTTATGCCTTGTATCTTTTGGTTGTTCTTCAAACTGTTCTTATTTTGATAGTAAATCCAAGATGGGCTTTATTATAGCAGGAAATGCTGATTAAAACTGTTGCTTTAAACCATTAGATGTGATCTGAACCTTGCTGTGTTAAGAAAGCGTAGAAAGAAAAACTCATGAGGCAGCTACTGAAGAATTTCAATACTCAATGAATTGGACAGTTAAAGTTAAAACAGCTTAAATGACTCTTTTATCTTACCTGCCATTGCTGCCACACACAGATCTTGTCACTTTAAATCTTCATTTGGCAATTTTCTGTTCCATAACTGTAGGGTATATACTTGGATCTGCAGAAGTATAATATTCTGACAGCTGTTTCCTTTGCTAGCAGTTTATTTAAGCACATTATTTGGTGCAATTTAGACCTCATTCAGAACTGCTTCAAAAACTTAAAAAGATTCATTTTTCCCCCTGCTTGTCTGTCTGTCTGATACCACTCCAGTCTTCAGAGCTTCCAGTTCACAGTATCATTTCAGCCATAGTTAATCAAACTCAAAGAGGAAAGGCATATGCTTTCAGGCTAGATTTAACCTTTATATGAGTGCCAGAAAGTCTTTGGACACAGAAAGAAATAAGAAGAAAATGCTTCTGTGGAGAGTAGCAGGAGTGTATCCCTGTCATTTATAAGGGCTGCTCCAGAACTTGGATTATATGGAGTAAATGAACTATTTTGAATGAAATATGATTTGGGTTTAAAATTCTACAGGAAATTCTTTTTCTTTATGCACTAGCCCCTAGAGCTCAGGCACATGCTTTCAGAGGTTCAGATATCCTCAGGTATCTGACTCCTTTTGAAAATTCTGGGAATTCCTCTGCACAGTGAATAAAGAGGTTTTCTGGAATGTGATGATTTTGCAGGAGCAGGTGAAGAGAGGAAGGTTATCTACAAGGCATTGCAGGACTTTGTGTGATGGGAGGGATGACAGAAGTGTCCCCTGCCTTGCTGTATTTTCTGTCCAAGTACTGGAAAGCAGTGAAATGCCCAGTGCTGGCTTCTGAGAGGATACGGCACCCAAAAGTGGGGAAGGCAAAGCTGGCTTCAGGTAGGATACATCTTCACATAGATACATGTGCCATTTGATGGCTCCCACTGGAGCTGGGTCAGACAAAGAGCCAACTCAGTCTGGACTCATGCCCAGAGTTTCCTGAGGCCTGAATAAGCATCTTGTCTCATTTGCTGTTGGAGTCTTTCTGCTGTGCTAGGAGCTGACAGGAGCTTTTGCAGGCAGTGATGTGCTTGGAATCATGGCAAAGAAACCATTCTGCCAACAGTACTGAAGGAGAGTGATGCCACATTTCCAACCCCACCCCAGAGCACTAAATGTGACAGAGAAGTCCAGGTCTGTGCCTTGAAATCAGAGTTTCTGACCTGGTTCCTGCACCCAGCATGAAGGCAGAAGCCATGGGTCTCACTGGGCATCCCTCCTGCCTTGCTGCCAAGGGTTGGCAGCCTCCCCCGCACCACCCTCCTGCGCAACTGCATGTGCTGCAGGAGGGACTGACAGCAGTCTTACTAATGTGTCTCAGCAGCCAGAGATCTCCATCTCCCAGAAGTAATTAAATTAACGAGATTTACGCAAGCATTCACCACATACTTTGGATTTTCCAAAGGGCTGCCAAGATATGGGGCTGAGCTGCATAGCAAGAGGGATGGGAGGCTGGAGGTGACCATCCCGAGAGGAGCATGGAGAGGTCTCTGCCTGCTGCCTCAATGCCGTGTTCACCTCTTTCCAGTGCCTGGCAAAGGGCTGTGGTGTTTCGTGAGGGGCCCTGCCCTGCTGCAAATCTCTAGAGAATCTTAGACTGGCAAACAGGTATTTCCAGGTTAGGGCTGCTCCTACCCTCTCTGTGCTATCAGGCTGCATCTGATTTGGGAACTCTTTCTGAGTTATAAACTAATTTGTAGTGGGCAGCAGAGTTTTTGGTGGTTAGAGAAAGGAGGGTAGGGAGGAATCCCTGCATCCAGATGTTTCAGCTGGATGTCACAGTTCAACCCAGAAGATTAAAACAGCTGATCTGCTACTAATATCTGAACTAGCTCATTTTAAAGTGAGTTTAAGTAGATCTAATCTACAGTTCAGAGACAATACACTGTGTGAGCTCAGTCATTTATTCAGTGCTACATCTTTCTCTCCATAGTAATTTAATCAGACCCACTCACTATAAGGAGACTAATTGCCTGGATGAGGTGTGTGAGATTTAGCCAATGTTTCAAATATCTGGGCAAGTAATTTTAAAAGCCTGATGACTCAGTTTATCCATCTGGGTAATGGGACATTCCCTTTGTCTTGGTGCTGTTGAAAGGCATAATGAGATCCAGCAGAGACTTGGGCTTCAGGTATTCAGCGTCTCTCAGGGCTTGGTCATTAGGTCTTGATGAAGCCAACCTTGCTCATGAAAGGAGAGGTGGAGACTTTCAAGAGTCCAGCAGGACTGCTCAGATGAGGAAGTGCTTTCAGCTGGAGAATTTCCTTTGTGAGGTGCTTTGATGCTCTTTGAGAGAGCAGCAGCTTTAACATGAAAATTCTTGCCCTTGCACATTTTAATGAAATATAACCAAGTTTGTTTTAGTGGGGTTTACTTCAAAATGTCCTTTTGTGTATTAAGAAAACAAAGTGATTTTGTCAGCTTTACAGTGAGGTAACAAAAGCATGACATTTGAAATGGAGTAACAAAGGAGAGGGCTTTTAATTTAATGGTATTTAGTACCATTCTTATTGATATTTTTTTTTATGTTTCACCAGACTAGTAGCAGCTTGTGTTCATCTTGGAGATAATTTCTGGTGCAAATTTCCCCAACCTTGGAATAAAATATAAATAAATAAATAAATAAATAAAAATAAGACTTTGAAGAATAAAGTTCACTAAAACTGAGGAAAAAAAATACCCTTAAATGTCTCTGCTGTCACAATTGTACAAATGCAGATCAAGTGTGCAGTGGATTCTTGCCCTGGAGATGTGAATTACTGCTCTTCATTCTCCCATCAGCATGGGCAACTCTGCTCATAACTCTCTGTACACGTTTCTTCAGTCTCTTTCTATTTTTTCCTGCTTATATGACAAGCACTAAAGCAAAGGTCTCCTTTGCCTTGTTCATTTTATATAGCTTTCTGTAATGTCTTGCCCAGTTAGCCCTGGCCTTTTTTGGAAGCACCTGTCCTACTGCAGTGTTAATTTTCACTTTGGTTTTGGAAGATCAGATGGTTTCAAATGGCTGGAGGGTACTGTCAAATAAGTGGGCACCAACCTGGTGCCACTTTTTGGGATCAATGAACACNCATTTGAAATGGAGTAACAAAGGAGAGGGCTTTTAATTTAATGGTATTTAGTACCATTCTTATTGATATTTTTTTTTATGTTTCACCAGACTAGTAGCAGCTTGTGTTCATCTTGGAGATAATTTCTGGTGCAAATTTCCCCAACCTTGGAATAAAATATAAATAAATAAATAAATAAATAAAAATAAGACTTTGAAGAATAAAGTTCACTAAAACTGAGGAAAAAAAATACCCTTAAATGTCTCTGCTGTCACAATTGTACAAATGCAGATCAAGTGTGCAGTGGATTCTTGCCCTGGAGATGTGAATTACTGCTCTTCATTCTCCCATCAGCATGGGCAACTCTGCTCATAACTCTCTGTACACGTTTCTTCAGTCTCTTTCTATTTTTTCCTGCTTATATGACAAGCACTAAAGCAAAGGTCTCCTTTGCCTTGTTCATTTTATATAGCTTTCTGTAATGTCTTGCCCAGTTAGCCCTGGCCTTTTTTGGAAGCACCTGTCCTACTGCAGTGTTAATTTTCACTTTGGTTTTGGAAGATCAGATGGTTTCAAATGGCTGGAGGGTACTGTCAAATAAGTGGGCACCAACCTGGTGCCACTTTTTGGGATCAATGAACACCTTTGCTTTTAGCACTCTTGTGGAATAACATTTCTACACTTATAATTGCCAGGTATGAGTTGGGGGCAGTTTGCACAGGTGGGGAAAAAAAAAGCCAATACTGAACAACAAAGGACATGGAAAATCCATCTTCCTGGTGTCTTTGTCCATTCACCCTGCTCCCCACCTGGCAGAAGATATGTTCACTTTGCCAATGTCACTTTGTCCTGACACTTTGTCCTTTACTGCCTACTAGATTTTATGCAATGACTGTCATCATGGAATGAAGTTTCAAAGTCCCGAAGGCCAGTTCCAATCTCATATGAAATCCTACCCAATCTTTCCTGTGTATTTTAACTCAGTTCCATATCTTAAACAATCCAGCATATGTTGGCTTGTAAAATCTCAGGTTTTATATTTGGAGGGGGAAGAAAATAAGTGTCACTTTACATAGTTCACACTCAGATACTAACTGTGACGAAAGTTAATTGTTTATGCCTCCAAAGAGTCTGATATAGGTTGGCCCCACCTGTTGGATTGTCTCTTTCCTTATGGTATGTCCATATATTGTGAAAGCAAGCGAGCATGCAGGTCCAGCTTTCTTTTCCTGTTAGCCTCTTCATTTCTTATGATCTTCCCATCTCTTTGGTTCAGTTACACCAGCAGGTTGGCATCCAGTGACCTGATGATAAATGACTCCCCTTCTTCACCTAAACTGTCTCCATATCCCCTGTGCTGCTACAGTTGCTGGAACACAGTTCAGGATCCCTTGCAAATTGTTTATTTTATATTGCTCTATCAGGCACCATTTTTATATGGCCAGGATTAATCTGCTTCTCAGGCAGAGCACTGGAGAGGAAAACAAATACTCAGGTTCTGAATAGAAAGGTGACTGGGAGAGAGATTGAATGAGTTCACTGAGCGTTACTGTTATGAAACATCTGTGCTGCTTTGCAGTGTTGTGTAGATAACCAGAAAGAAATTACTTGCCCAAAATGATGGGAGAGAATATACAAGATATTTCTCTATCTCTCAGACTCAGGACATTGTATCTCAACCACTGATACATCTTTGGGGATTTCCCTTTCTGACCATAATATCAAGGATAAAATTAGATCAGACAAGTGCCTCTTTTCAAATGAGATCTATTTTGTGGGTTGGGAGATAAAAAAAAAAAAGAGAAAAATCCCAGATCATTCTGCCAAACCTATGAACTACAAATAACAGACATGGTGGCTTAAGAAAATCCTTATTTGCCAAATTCTCACCATTATCTTCTTTTCAGTGTTTCTTGCAGGTGTCAAGCTGCAGTGAGCTTAGCAGACACCACTGATTTTCTTGGACAGGTTAATACCTTTCCTGAGAGACATCTTCACTCAAGAGACAGCTGGAAACAAATGTGTCCCATGTCTTCTCTGTCATAACTCATCTTTCCAGGAAGACTCATGGAAGGAGAGCTCTGTGGTATGACTATTTTTTATTTTTAAGAAAATGTAGGAGTAAGCACTGGCCAGTGCTGGAATCTTCTTCTGAGGGGCTATTGTCCTCTTCATTCAAAATGCAGAGTCTGTGCTTCACTGAAGCTGCCTGTTGGCTATGCCCTGTTAATGAGGGAAACTTGCTCCTTATTTCAGAAGGATCACAGTTAGACCTCTGCATTGTCTTCTGCAATATGTGACTACCAAAAGCATCAGGTTTTGTTCACTTATGTTAGATCAAGGATGGCTGGTGGCAGTTGGGGTTCAATTCTGCAGTTAGAAAGCAGCTTTCAGCAGTACCTATTTTTACATTTGTACCTAAATGTCTTCCAAGATCACATCCTTCTAAAAGTTACTGACCTGGCTCCTGGTTACTGTGCCTCTCTTTTCTTCTATTCTGGGTTTCTTTTGCCCAGGATTTCTGCTCTGGGGTATGCTGATGGGCATAGTTACCTGGCTTACACACACACACTCCCCATTCTGCTGCATTACGTTCTCCTGCAGGGACTGCTGATGCAAGCAGTTTCAGAGTGGGACCCTCTACAAGAAGAAATCTTGCACTTACAAATCCCCTGTTAACAACATTCAAAATACGATCTGTTAATCAAAAGCATATTTCTGAAAATACTCCCAGTGCTTCTTGTGTTAATTCCAATACAGAATAAACTTTCATGACAATCTGTAAGTCGGGTGAGTTTTCAGTAAAAATATACACAAAGAAAATAAAATCTATAACTTTTAAGTAATTTAATCGAAAGGATACATTTACAACTTGCCAAGTATATTTTGGGAATGTTGTTAAACTAATGAATTCTGAGGAATGACACCATTCAGATTCAACATGATAATAAGCACAGAGACATCCCTTGTTGATCTCAATTTCTTCCCACTGGGAGTCTTATTAAGCTTGGTAGTGAGTCTTAGAAAGTTTTTGCTAGGAATGGGCTGTTAAGAGCAAAGGAACTTTCTGCCATTAGAGGTGGAAACAGGCAAAATATTGGTGTTAAGCATGAACATTTTGAATAAGTTGGGAAATCTTGAAAAGGCAAAGTTTCTTTTGAAGAGTAAATCAGAGGAATTCTTAGCATTAAAATAGAAAATAGTCTTTGTTTCATGTTTTGTACAACCAGTTCTGATAAATAGAGAAATCATATAACTTTAGTGACCAATCACCTAGTTCAGTGGAGAGCTCTTGAGCAGAGTCTCCTGCTGTGATCATGCCACAACCAACCATGCATAATTTGTTTGCACCATTTCTTTACTGAAGAATAATCAAGAAAGCAGGAATCATTAAAAAATATTTTTTTAAAAAAGGATCATGGTATGTTCATGTAAAATCTGTGAATAGGAAAAAAAGACAATGCGTTACTCCATAAGAAAAAGTTCACAATGAATAATTCAACTTGCTGTACTAGTTACTGCAAGTCCTGCCCTAGTTAGCCAGGCTGCAGAATGCTGAGTTAATGAATGCTACGACTCTGACAGGGAAGGAGAAACAGCAGGATTTTAGCAGACTTTAAAATATATTTATCTCTATTTTTATCTTCATAAGTGTGGTTAATAAAACTTAAAAAATAACATCCTTAGTGCGCAGTATATGAGTGCTTCCCGTAATTCAACTGCTGCTTCTTATGTTTACAGTTAAAGAATACTTTTAATGATTTGCTAAATCTAGTCTTTGCCCCTTGGACTGGGAGTTACCTTTGCATAGGTACTGCCCAAACAGTTAGGAAATGATAAAGGAAAACCCCATGAAATTAGCAAGAACTTGACCAGAGTGCCTGTGTAATACTCATAACAACAACCACCCTTTCATCATCAAAGAAATTCTCGCTGAAGCCTGGGAAGGTGTCATTTTCTCAGGGGCCATTGTGTGTGTCATCCACAAAAGTGTCTCACCAAATAATCAAACTGTGCTGCTGCTGAGATGTGTCAAGTTGCACAGAGAAAATTATGCTTGTTGTGTGTCCATAAAATAAGAGTTGGGGGGGGTTGGGGTGGCTTTTTAGTGAAGGAACCATTAAAAAAAAAAAAAAAAAAAAAAAGGAAGAAATATTTTCCATCTCCAAATGTATGGCTAAAGAAGAAAAAAAAAAATCCTCTTCCTTTCTCCTTAAATAACAACATCACAAGCAGAAGGATGCTGCTATGAAAAAAAAAGCAGAAAAGAGAACTTAACTGTACAACCCCAAAACAGACAAAGGGGAATTATAAGTTAGATGTGACATAGATGAAATGGATTCTGCTTTTAAGGGAAACAAGACCAAGGAAAGCAGTATGGTTCTTTCTTTCTCTCACAAAATCTCATCATAACTCCAAGTGAAGAGTGACACAGATGCATAGTGGTTTGGCACAGTGACCCCAGCTGAGCAAATTGCCAGAGCAAGTGCTTGTGTCCCATTAGCACAGTGTGCTAAATGAGCTCATGTGAGCTTTGCATGCTCTCCTGAACTTGAGGTTTTGCCTATTTTAAGCAGTGTTTGTTTAGAGTGGGGTAGTTTTAATACTGTTAGTTATATGCAGTTAGAAAGAGGTTTGCACCAGTAAAATGTGGTCATAGCTGAATGCATGCTAATCTGGTCCTTAACTCTAGAAGTGCTACTGTACTACTCTCAATTTATTCTGCTTTTCACTTTAATATGCACTATATCTCCTTTGTTGCTTATATCTTCAGCTAGAATTTAAACTCTTGGATTAGGGAACTTGTATGTCATGTCTGCAGTTATTTGCATGTTATGAGCGTTTAGGTGGAATTCAAGATCAGCTCCAGACCAGATGGAGTTGATGGGAGTTTTGCCACTGGTAGTGTAGAACTTGGTGCTTCAGAAAATCTCCTCCGTCAGTGCAAACAACTCAGCAACTCACTTTGGCAGTGGATAAGTATGATTTACTTTTGACCTTGTTAAATTAACGGAGTTTTTCTGTTGACTGAATCCAGGATGAAATGTTTGCATTTCTAGAGGTCTCAGATTTAGCTCTTGTTCTCAGTGCACAGAGAGAGTCTCTTTACTGTGAAATCTATAACCTCAGTGTGTGTCAGATCATCTTAATCTGCTGAGAAGCAGCATTTGCTGCAGCCTGTGGCTTGAGAACCTGTCTCTTAAGGTCAAATCAGAGGTCACTTTTCCAGCTGCTGGTTGAAAAATCACTACAGCTGGGCAAATATTGCAGAAAGCATTTATCTAAGAGAGCCCATATGTTTGCTTCAGTGATACTTGCTTTCTGCAAATATTAATGTAAGCAACCTTTTGTTTGCACAGTAAAATAAAGTATTGCAAAGACCATACGCTAACGATGTTCACTTGGCTGGTTGAAAGATCCTTCAAAGGTCTGGGCTGTGGAGCTCACATATGAATTAACAGAATAAAAATACTTGATATGAAACTTCTTTGACTATCAGAAATGGAAAAGAAAAACTGAAAGGATTGCAGGGATTGTGATAGAATTATGACAGCTGCTAATTAGATTTAATATCTTCATGCTTTTTGATCTTTCTAAAATGGAGATGATACTTCATTAATGCAGAAGGGCTGAATATAAGGATGAAGTAATTTATAAGTTTGAGGTTCTCACCTTCTGAAGTGGCAAGGGCTATGTAATAGGTAGATTTAAATGTTAATCACTTAATGGATACATCAGTTAATTTTAAGTTGTTCATAGAATAAAAGACAGGAATTTTAAAATAAATGGGGCTTGCCACTGATAGATTGCACTGCAAGTGTCCAGAAGAGCAGACAAGCCTGCTCACTATACAAGACTCACAATGACAGCTTCATCCTACCCCTAGAAACATGTATCCCCCTCTACCTGTGTAGGATTTTTCTGCTATCACCTCACATCCTGGTCTTAAGCACCATTTTACAGAAACAAAACAATCCTGCCTGTCCTTTCCCCACCTCTTTCCTTTTGAGCTGTTCTGACATTTTCTACCATTTGTGTTGTGCTGGGAGGAGTATCTGTGACCCTGCCTGTCTCTAACTCTGGCTCCATACCTGTGGGCTCCCTCTTCTTCTCTTACAGTTTTGTGTCCTCTGACGACATGCACACTTGACTTCCCACCCCCTCCTCTGGTGGGTCACTGATGCATGAACAAGCCCCTGCCTCTGATCCCTTCGGTACTCCACTTCTCACCTTTCACCATTACCCCATCTGCAGCCATTTATCACCACTTTCCAACTTGTCTCACCTCAGTTATCGAGTCATTCTTTTTTGTAGCCAATTGAGAATTTCACTATCAATGCCAGACTTATTAACCCTAAGTCTTTTATGCAGTATTGTATAGAAAAAAGAGAAGGGGGAAAAAAAACCTTGTGGAAGTCCAAGTCAATTATGTCTGCTGCTTCAGCCCTGTCAGCTCTCATCGTCACCTCCACTCCAAGGAGTTAATCATATTTTCTGAGGATGACCTACTCCTCGTAAATTGATTCTGCTGAATGCCCTTGCTTAGCTTGCCATTACAAGAGCCTGTGTGGCATCTATAATCTTGCCCAATACTAGGGGAAATAGTAAAATAATTCTCTAATTTTGTCATTCCTCCAGTCAACTGCCCCCTTATACCATTACTTTTGTCACCAACACGAATTTGAGAGTGATTTTTCCCCTAAAAGCCTCTACCAAAATGACAGTCCCTATAACAGGCACAAACACACAGGGCGAAGTGACGGCTGATGCGCTGCTTAACTCCAGAGAGAACAATCAGAGAATTTGGAGGCACCCAGGGAGAGCAAGAAGATGCTCAGCCATGTCCCTGTCACAGGGTAGGAGCAGAGTTGGAACAGAGCTGGGTTCTCTGATGTCCTTGGGCCTTGCTATGGTTCTGACTATTTTTATCTGGGAAAAAGCCCTGGCAGTGTCTTTGCAGTGGTGTCCTCCAATACATGAGCAAAAGGTACACAGCCACATGTATAGCTCGGGTATTTCTGCTAACAAAGGCTAATCAAGCAGCAGATTGGAAAAGCAGAACTGACACATGTGATGAATGTATGGTGGGGCAGAGGGTGATCATATGTAATGAAATATGTCAGTTCAAGTCATAATAAAAACAACGAACTGAAGACCTGACAGGGAGGGTGGAATCCATCTCAGCTAGCACGCGCTGTCTGTGCCAGTGCCCACAGGCTGGGTTGTGCCTGGCGTCAGGGGAAGGAGACACATGTGTCCCCAGGGGATGACCCACCATAGGCACTGAGCTTAAGAACTGTCCTCTAAAGGGTGATGTCTTTCTGTTTTGATGAAGCAGCAGCTTTGGTGGCTGATTTTTAGATTTCTGTTAGGAGATGGTAGAGAGGCTTTTCTAATGATGGGGTTTGATATAGTTAAATGTTCCATTGGCTCTCTGAGAATAAAGTACTTCTTCTCTCTACCCCATAGCACCATGCAGGACATGATCCAATCCCCAGGGCTCCTCAAGAGAGGAAGACAACTGTTGCCTATGGATTATGACAATAGCATAAGGGAAGCTGTAGGCTGAGCCTTTTATTTTTGCTCCCAGGTTACCCATCATCTCAGACAGTGGAATGAGGACATAGCCTTGGGTAGCAGGGAATCCCTGAATCTATTCTCCTACAGCACCCAGCAATCAACCTGAACCACAACTTTTACAATTAACATATCTTTATAACTGAATATCTGCAGTGTGGTGTGTCATGTTGAAAAGAGCTGAGGTTATTTGTTGTGTGAATAGACACCAAGGTAGAAGACATATTTTTTAGACTACAGTCTAAAAGGTGGGGTGGTTTTTTTTATAGAGCAGATTTTTAGAGCAGCTTGCAGCAGTCAGCAGTAGCAGCAGTTTGAAAAGTCCTGCACATGAAAGTAAACTGAACTTAAATGCCACCCCCACCAAAAAAAAAAAAAAATCCATGCTAAACATAATCCCTACAAAATACATTTCAATTTCCTTGTCTTCAGTGAGAAGCATTTCTATATCAAAACAGTCATTTTAACAAAAAGGACTGTTAAGTGTCACTTCTTACTAGTTAGCCATGAAATTGTCCTCAATATGTGTAGATATTTCAAGTACCACATAAATGTCACTCCACTAGCACAACTTCTCTTGTGTATCTGGACCTGAATCTAATTGTTTCCTTATGTGATGAGCAGCATAATAATTAGATTCTCATTGTAAAATGAGGAAAGGTTCACTGTAATTCATGGGATCAGATCCAAATAAGAAGTACTCTAATTTTATTGAAAATGGCATGGGTCCACCTGTTCCATGTTAACTAAGAACCTGTGGCCTCACCAGGTTCTTCACATTCATCTTATCTTAAATTTGGGGATCAGAGCTTTTCTATAGCCATTTATACAAATTAGGAGCTTTTGTGTGAAAAAAAGTTTGCGTTAGTTTCGGTGTAAACTCAAATACAGCTCCTCTTCCCCACTCCTAGTAACCAATTACTAAGTAAATTTTTTTTTTCTCCCATTTCTCCATCTGTGTGTAGTTAAATGCAGAAGCTGTATCAAGTCTGTATTGCCTTCCTTGTGTTTTTGCAGCAGACTGTTATTGTAAGGGGAACTTCCATGAAGAGCCAGAGACCTGACACTGCATTAGCATCTGAGCAGGCAGTGTAAAAAATCAGATCTGATTCTGCCTGTGGAAGATAAATGAGCCAGAGTCCCCAATGCCCAAGATTTGGTCATCTCTTTATGAGTTCTGAAGTACCTATTAGCAGCTTTGATGAGTGCTAGGGGAGATGAAGTCTACCTTGAACAATGTTAGAAAGCTGAATCAAATCACTTGAAATCTCCCAGAGGGAGAAATGGCCTGAACTGGTTATAGACACTGTATCCTTTTCCTCTATTGCCTGTAAGGTTTATATGAACCTTCTGATGGTGGGTGAAAAAAATTAAGCATTTATTTCAGCTAAATCTCACAGAATTTACTCACATCTATGATAGCTACTTCTCCAGCAATTTTATGTATGTAGTTAGTCAGTTTTGGTGAAGCTTTTGTCCTTGCTTTGTGTCTTTTCTTCCACCTGCTATGATGAAGCAGGTGAAAATGAACTTTCCATTGTATGTGCTCCTTGGCTCTACCAATGCTTGTTCAAGGTGGCCCTGGGGAAGTATTTCAGGACAGCAGTATGCATTTCCAAAGCAATGCACAATGAAGGAAGGTGGATCCTGAGCTAACATGTGGATTGCCAGACACAGAAGAATATGGCCATGCAGTGAAAATGGAGTTAAACTGGAGCAACCATGTGTCTGGAGCCACAGTAACTGCTTCTGTATTTCTTTTTAGCAAAGCAGGATTGCTTAAAATACCTTCAAGCCTAAGATGGGTGCCTGCTTATACTTATTTGGTATATATATCAAGTATATATTATATATATATACATATTATATATATAATATATATATATTTGGTATACAATATCACGTTAGAAATGAGCTTGTCTTTATTGATAACAGACAATAGAAGCAATTTGCATAACTATGCTCCAAGTTTCTATGTGCCAGGAACTTCAGAATTGGAGTCCAGTGCTCCCAAAGTTTCTTGGGGTTTTGTACCTGTGTTTGGGATCAGAAACTGATACTGGAGCTCCCAGATATTTTTGCCAGGCATTGGCAGTGATGTCTGTGGCAGAGAAGGAACAGCAGAGAGTCAGGGACAGTCACCCTGCACCCGGCCTCAGGCTGCATATGGTCTTTGAAGGGCTGGCATCTCTCCAGCATTTGATGCGCGGCAGCCCTTGCTTGGGCTGCTCATTGCAGCTCTGGGAGGCTGCAGAGAGGAACAAGGTCCCCTGGGCTCCAGCACACAGACTGTGTGGGAGAGAGGAAGAACTGCTACATCCTATTTGGGGGGAGAAATGGAGGCACAGTCTTACAACCTGACCACTTTCTCAGAAGAAGCCTGTGGTGCAGCTGGTGTTTTATGATCCCAGAAATTAAGGTGGGATCAGAGGAAAGGGATTCCTTCCTTCTACAAACAGTTGTCCCCATGGCTGTCCCCATTCTTAGTTTGACAGAAAGGACAAAATGATTAAGCTGGGAGGCGGTGATGTGTTTACAGCTGCTGAAGATGTGGAGCACACTAGTATCCATGCCTTTATTCTCTGTTTGCATCAGGGGGCTTCAAATCCAGCCAATTTGCTGGCAGATAATAACCCTCTCTTCCCCCAGTATTACAACTGCATAGTCACTTGAGGCCTTTCTTTAAAATCTTGGGAGGATGATCTGAGATCCAGTTGAATGCAGTTCATTTTCTTTTTAATGCATTCAGTGGATGCTCTGAAGCAGATTTTGATGCCAGACATCTGGGCTGCTTGCACGCACCCGGGAAAGGCTCGTTTTTCCTCGGCAGAGCTTAGAGCAGATTATTCGCACCTCATACTGATGGTTGGTAGCAGCTCCTGAAGCCTTGAACATTGCACAACATCAGAGGTTGTCACTGTCATTGCTTTCTTCTCTGCAGGGAGCTATGTAAGTAATGTTCAGCCTAATTTAGTAGAAAAATGAGTTAGAGTTGCAGCAAGACTGACTTTTCTATAGCCAGTGAAGTGGTGCTCCAGGCATTGGTGAGAAGATTCCACTTGGGGCTGTGTGGGATGTCCGTGGGGCCTGGGAGAAAAACTATTGTACCTACCAGGATATCACAGAGTTGATGATGGCAATGTCATGCAGTGGATCATTGTCTCTGTAGTCAGGACTCTGCATCTGGGGAGAATTATTTTTTTTTTCCAGGTGCAGGGTAGTCTTTTATCTAAAAGCTATCCCACTAAACCCCTTAGAGTGTCTCTGGGCTGCTCCATCACTCAATAATTTCACAACAGGTGCTTGCTTGTGTTCTCCCTCTGGGTCAGAGTGGGATGTGTGACAATTAAATGATCACACTGTAATGCTGTGAGTATATTTTGATCTGAAGAAAAAAAAATTAGCCAATATAAAGAGATCTCCATGTCAGAAGATACCAGCTTTGCCCTCTGTCATTTTTTCCCTAGTAGTGTGGAGCAAATGGCCAGTGCTGAGTTGAACTTTAAGGCCAGACTAAGAATTTCAGAGCTATAAAATTATTTGATTATAAGGCTTGGGATCCTTACAGCTCTGTTTCCGTTGTGGGAACAAAAGAACTTCAGAAGCACAAGAGGAAGTCAGAAAAGCTTAGTTAAGCCCTAATGATTGCTGAAGGAAACCAGTAAAACTAAAAGAGGAAATAAGTCCTAATATAAACCTACCCACCCGCTCCCACCTGATGAGGTTACTTAGTGGGCTGAGGTTTTGAATGACTGTGATTTGCAAAGACCCCCACTCCCAAGGGGGACATGGTGGCAGAGGCAGGGGGACTGTTCAGCAGGAAATACATTTTCCCGCTAGGCATTAGCCAGGAAGAAAACTGATTATGGGGTTTCCCACAAATGGGGCAATGCAAAGCAAACAATGCAAACATATGAACACATTCAAAATCAGGGTCCTTTTGTGGCACCTGCTGAGTGCACAGGATGTCCTGGTGAAATGATGTCTCAGCTCTTTACTCCCTTGACAGGGGTTTTGAGGCTGTGTCTGAGAGCCTCTGGTGAAACTCAGAACAAGGATGTAGGACTGGGGAGCAGAAGTAATTCTGTTTCTGTGGAAGGAAATAGAGGGTGATGGGAGTCAGCTTCACAAGCAGAAGGTTCTGTTCAGTTGGAGTAGATCCTATCCACTTGGAGAAGTGTGATCCCTTTTCTGAGTGTATTGCTAATTAACAGCTATAGCCATCAAGGATTGTTGTACCCACCCCATGATCAGATGGCCCTATGACGATGAAGTTTGAAGGCAATTGTCACGGTTTAGGGCCAGGGCAACCCCCAGACCAATAACAGATGTTCTCTTTTAAGCCCCCTCCCTCCCCAAAGGGGAAGAGAAAAGGAATGAGGGAGAGAGACTTAGCAATTAGAAAAGGAAACTAGAACAATTTAATGAAAATAATGGAATATATACAAGTATGTACAAAACCAGTACCAAATCCAACCCCCCTGATGGTAATTACGTTACCGTCACTGATGCTGTGGAGTTGGCACAGGGAGAGTCCCAGACTGGGACCTGCAGCAGCTGGGAGCTGTGTTCAGGAGCTGGATTCTGGCACCAGGTTCAGGATCACACTGATCAGGATCGAAGGCAGTATAGACAGTGTCCTCCTTGGTGCTCTGAGGGGGAGAACCCTCTCAAGAAAGGAAGAATGCCAACAACCCAAGCCAAGAGTCTAACCCACCAGCTAGCTTGCTTAGCCTGCCAGCTGATCTTGTGTGTTTCTCTCTCCAAATCATTCTCCCCCAGAGGGAGTGAGAGCGAGAGAGACCCTCTGGACCCCTGAGCTTTCTATACTGAATATGACGTATATGGGATGGAATACCATGTTGGTCAGTTTGGGGTCATCTGGACTGTCTGCTGCTCCCTGCAGGTGCAGTCTTTCACTTTTCTGCCCCCCTCAGTGCGATACACAAATTTTAGCAGTGGCCTTGGTATCCTTTGTAGTAACTCTAAACATGAGGTGTTATCACTGCTAGAAGCAGACACTGTCTGCAAAACATGCTGCTGACTCCAGAAAGTGCAGTTAGTTAGAAAACCTGAGCTGAGAAGTAAAATCACTGAACAGAATTTTGTTCGATTCTCACTCAAACCAGGACAGCAGTTAGCGGTGCACTGCAATACCAGCCCTGATGCTGTCCAGCCACTGCTCAGCACCCACCACAGGCTAGAAGCTCACTTGTCCTGGGGGCTGATGGATAGCTTGCTATGAAGTTATTTTATTTTTCTTTCTCTGTCTGTATATGACTGAAGAGTAGTGAAGGCAAAAGGCTAGTCTAAATGTGTGCTACAAAGGAGAGTGAAAGGTTTATGGGCTGCAGTGGCACGTATCTAATACTCTACAGCATTTTTTTGTAGAAAAGCCACATGGGCTCCCTAAACTTTGGATTTGTCTCAAACAGCTTTTCTCAGACCTCCTTTGCCTTCTTGGCTCATATGTATTCCAGATGTTGGTAGCTTGAGGGATAGAGGGAGGTTGTCAAGCCTGGTGTTGTCAGGTCCCACTATGCAAAAGATGCTTTTGCATCTACATGTGATGCCTTTGCATCTTTTACTCTTTCCTTGGGTTTCTCAGAACTGCTGCTGTGATTTTCATTGTTTTGTGCTCTACTTGTCTCTTCCCAGAGTATTCTTTTTTGAAGAGGACACTTCTTTACCTTCTTCATGATAACATTTCTGTACCTTCTTCATGAAAACACAAAGTATTTGCCTGCCTTTTCTATGCTGTGGTTATCACAGAATTTAGGCTCCTTGCAGAACAGAACAGTGCTAAGTAGCTGATGCTTGTCATCCAGCAGCAACCTTCCCAAGCTGATAGTATAATAAGGTAGATCCCATTCATCCTTGTTACTCAAACTCTTCACAGAGTTAACCAAGCTTTGTTATCAGTGAGGTAATGATGCAGTTTTTGCAGGTAGACAATGATTTAGGCATGATGCCATCAGCAAAAGGATTTTAGTAGAGAAGTAAGGATCCATTGCTGTTATCAGTTGCTCTAAATAAGAGTTGCAATCCTTTGGGCTCCTCAGACACAGGAAACTGAATGTCCCATTGGGCTTTTACACCCGGGTCTCCCTGACAAAGGAGGATTAGTGGAATAAATTTAACTTATCTGACATACAGAGAGGGAGCTTTAGGGAAGCTTTTTTTCTTCTGCATTATTAAGCATGCATGTGTTTATACATGAAGCTGACTAATATTAACAAAACCCCTGAACAACAGGGTTTTGTTGTTACATTAAAAATCTTGTTTTCCTTTTCCCCTCCCCTTCCATCTCTCACTCTCCCCTCCCTTCCCCTCCCTCTTTTCTTCTTTGTCTTTTAATTTTTGGTCCACTCTCTCTTACTTTAGTTGATAAACAGAAAAGGCAACAGCACTAGAACAGTCAGTGCATTGTCAAGGGGCCTGCCTTAATCCCCTGAAGTCCCTAAGGAATAGTAGGGCTGTGTTAAGTGGGCTTCAAAAGCAGAAGGTGAAATGAGGTGTGATAGGAAACCAGCTCTTACTAACTGGTTCACTTCAGGCTAGCTTTAAATAAATTGCAGCTCTGAACTGCTTGGACATTGACAAGAGGGCTGTGATATTTGTGGCTGCACTACAGAGAATTTCAGCCATTTAAAGCAGGATTGGAGAGAACCTGAAAGGACTTAAAGCTGTGAAAGTGTAAAGCAAAAACAAAACAAGCCTCTTAGTATGGAGGATCCTTGGTCTTGTTTCTAGATTGCTTCTCTCATAGACAAACTTTACCTGGCTCTTAAGAAAACACAAGCTGCAGGCCTTGTTATTTCACTTGGTTTCAGGAGCAGCTTTCCTCTCTGGCAGCAGCTTTGAGAAGTACCATAGATGGATTTTTCGGAAGCACTCAGGGTAATGGGAACTGAATTCTGGGAAAAAATGCTGTTTAGCACCAATGTGGGAGTCACCAGAAGCCGAACCTCTGAAAACAAACAAACAAACAAACAAAAGTCTGAATCCTGCATTAGGATCTGTGAAGTGAAAATGTAAGTCTTGAATTGCAAATTCAGCACTTCCCAGGCAGTATGGGAACCAGTTAAGCATCCATTTAGGTCTGCTCATCACCTAACATTTACAGGCATAAAACTGTACCTAATTCATCTGAGCCACTAATTGTGGAAGACCGGGGTGGATACCCGATGAGGGTTGTGGCTTGATTATTGTCCATTCAGACTGAGTCAAATTGTAAGTGCAGCTTATTCCCAGCAGACTCCTAATAGCATTGATCTGGCTCCTACTTTTTGGGTTTTTAGTCACAGTTTCAGTATAATATTCTCTCTTGCTCCCAGCTGTTTTTCCACCCTTAATCACCACCAATAGAAATGCAGATTGCTATTGATGTTGGTATAATAGCCGGTCCACTGATATAAATCAACACAGAGAGCAATAGGGTATTGCAGATTTCTATCAGATGAGGCTGTAGTATGCTTTTAAAGGCAGAGTCTTGAAAAGCTGAGTCTTAATTCATCAACAGCCGCTACACCTGATGAGGCCTAGAATGGAGAATGTAATTTCATTTGGTTAAATAATGTTTACAGGTCTGGAAGCTAGAATACCTTCATTTTTAATAAGTTTGACTTAGATATTGCTGGAGGTGAAGACCTGTCCTACACTTAAGTAAGCTGGGTGAGAAGTGTCCTACATTGCATTTTCCTTGATCTACTTGGAGGAAATGGGTGATGGAGAATCCTTGAGAGCTACACCCTCATCTACTGCAATAAGATCAGCAGTAGCAGGTCTATCCTCACCTTTCATGTAAATGAAATCTGACCCTCAATCTCCATCAGCACTTGTTCAGGATGAAGCAATATAATCCCCAAAGAAAGGGTAGTAACAACTAGATTGAACAGTGGTGGAAGCAACCTAAATTGCTACCCCAGCCTAGAATGGGGGAACATGGTTTTAGCTGTAAGGCTGCTTTTCATGGCTCTGATAGCATAAAGAAGCCTTAAAGTGAATAGAGCCATAACTTCTGCCTGCTCAAAGACTGATTTGCATTCAAAATTGTGTAAATAAGCTGGTTTGGGTGATTGACAATCCTGTTTCTACATAGTGAAGAGTACTATGTCATTTGTATATATACTCATTTCTTCAACCACAACCATTCCTCAGTTTGGCTGTCCCTTCAGAGAAGAGAGGAGAAGAGGCCACTCCAAGCCAGCAATGGTCAGACTAAACTGCAACAAACACAGAGCCTGGGGATGAGGGGAAGGCCAAGGAGTAGAGCAGTGAGCTAAGTAAACACCATGAAAAAATTGCAACCCTCACAGTGAGCATTCCCACTGTTTTTTCTCTAGATGTGGTGCTGCATACAGCACATCCGCTGCACTTCCCATCATGGCTTGCCTCTCACATACAGGGCTTTGTTAACTAGGCCATGACTCAAAGGTAAAGCCACAAGAGGGTTCAATCAGAGACCAGTAGGAGTTTGTGAAAACAGGGAGTACCAGCAGGCAAGCAAAACCTGCCTTCTGCATAGTCAGACACTGTGGAAAGCTCAGGAGTCTTGGGCAGTTCTTCTTTCTCCTGCCAGGCCGGTCTTCTTCCATGGCCCTGCTTCACTGGCTGATAATGCTGTGAGAAGGCTGCTGAGAGGTGTGAATGCAGCTTATTCAGCAGCACCAACTCCTACCATTCCTGGGCAAGACGGGGCAGGCGGAGCTGGCTGAAGGGACAAAGCCAAGTTTAGTCATGTGCCACTTGTGGTTCCTCAAAGGCTTGTGAGCTTTAAGGAGCACAGACAGAAACAGCCATCTCCTGGCCACCATCGTTTCCATGAGGCCCTCTCCTAGGAAAAGGGCAGGTAGCCAGTGAAGTCAGCGCAGTCAGGCTGGCATGCCTGGAAGGTGCTGCACCTATCGTGTGTGAGCAGAAAGACTTCATGTCAGTGATGCACTGAACTAGGCCAGAGGAGGGATGTGCAGGAAAGCCACCCTGATGGGGAAGAGAAGTCTGTGCCCTCTAGCCCAGGGTCTGTAAGCAAAGCAGCCACCACAACAGGGAAGAGGTTTGTGCTACTGGTGCCCAGAAGATCTCTTATGTGCACTGACTGATATCTGTCAGTGCCTTAGTTTTGTTGAGAAAGAGCACAGGTGACAGCTCTCACTCCCCGCTCATAGGTAGAGACACTTCATGACTTGACTTCAGTTCTTCAGATTTTAGCTTAATTTATGGAGGAGAAAAAAAGTCATTCCACTTTCAAGCATTTTTAACAGAAAAATAAAAATACAAACCAGGTTAACCCTCCAGGACTTGAAGGCAGTCCCCAAAATATCTTGAATAGAAAGTAACTTCAAATGGCAAAACAAAGTTTGGCCTGGTTTTTGGAATAAGGGAAGGGAATATCTATCTATCTATCTATCTATCTATCTATCTATCTATCTATCTATCTATCATCTTCCTCCATGAATAGATAAATATACATATATAAATAATATCGATGTATGTATACATATATTTGATTAAGGTATTGAAGATTAAACTAAAAAACTGCTGCTGAATCTGCAGCTTAAAGGAGCAGTGTAGGCTGCAGTGATGCTGCCCTGTAGAGACCCACTGTACTGACCTACTGGGATGAGCAAATCAAAGGTCAGATCTGAAGGCAATTGTTGGCAGCTGAGATGGATCGTGATGCTGCGAGCCCTAGTCTGTGCCCGGCTCTGTTCCTGGGGAAATGCATCTGCACGTCACGCCATTTAGGTCAAGTTGCAAGGTACAACCAATCCCAGAGACTGTCCACGTCTCAAGGTTGTACCCAGATCATTGTCTGCCTTTAGAATACTGAGTAAGTCCTGCTGATGCTAGAGTGTGAATGTTAATGACAGAAAAATGCAAAGTCACAGAGCTGTTACACACCACTGTGTTATCAATGTGGATGTATCCTTCCTGCCTGCATGCTGCCAGCTGTCCTCCCTGCCAGCTGGCACAGCTCCATCCACCAGGGATGGCCTTGCAGTTATACAATAGGTGTATCTGATGGCCCAGCAGAAGGCTCCTAAGGCAGTAGTTGACCAAGACAGTAATAGCAGAACTCTGTCTTTCAAGTAGAGCCCTTGATTAAATGCCAAGTGATTTTGTTGTAACTGTTCCAAGTTTACAGTATCTTATGAGAAAAATGAAACAACAAAGGACTCGGATGGATGGAAATCAAATACACCAAATACCCAGCTGATATTTAAAATGCTATCTGATCTAACCCAAATACTCAGGTGTGAAAAAGGAGGCAAATGTACATATAGTGACAGCTACATCTTGGGGTATGGTGAACAACACTCTCTCCATGACACTGGAGATCTAAAATTTGTTCAGAGTAATTCCAGTTCAGGCCAATTGCAAGTGGATAACAATTAGCTCTTTTTAGCCATTTCTAAGACTCCTTGTCTTAGAAAGAGGAGAAACTTCTGAAACCCATAGAAGTTATTTATCATGAGAATGCAGCTTGAAATTTTACTTTGTATAGAGGCTGATCCAGTTCACTGCTGTAACTGCCCAGCTCACTCCCCTTGGGAAGCAGTCTGCTTGGTTCTTATTGCCTTGCCCAGCCAGAGCTGAGCATGATTTGGTCCTTTCAGCTTACACTGGTAGTGAAGGTAGAAGCCTGAGTCAGGACCAGAATTAACCTAAAATCAAGGGTCAGATAATGTTATAAGAGATAAAGAACATGAATGGTCTAGAGAAAACTCAGTGTGTTGGCTGGATATTTCCTAAATGGGTTTGTTTCGTAATTCTAAAATGGCACAATTTTTACTTTGTGTAAACCTCTAGTAACTCCCCATGACTATTAGACAGTCCTTATAAATATATTCAAAACTGATCACAAAAGTATCCTTCATCAAATTCATCTTTATTAAAAGTCAAGTGGTGGGGAAGACAGTCTTCCAGTGTCCATTGTCAGATGTTTAGTTACTGGCCTAGTCAGTGACAACTTGAGTGTTTAAGAATGATGACAAAAATTAAACATATCCTTCTCTCAGAACATTCTTTTGGAGAGGGTAATTACACAAATACAGGCTAAGCTTATTATCTTTTACTTGTGCTATTCCCTCCCTCTCTTCCTTTTTACACTACTACATTTCCTACATGTGTTCAGTGAAGCTGAAAATGATATTTTGATAATGGGCATACACCGAACGTTTAAGGGGGTTGGTTGACAATGTGAGACTTTATTAAGGAAAAGAGGATACAATGAATAGCTATAATGGGAGTCATTAATGAAGGGACTGCTGTTTTTTGTTTTTTGGTTTCTTTTTCTGAGGAAGGCTACATCTTAATGCTTCTCAGGTTTCCTTCTCTATTTATGCAGTGCTGTGGAGGTCAAACCTCAAGTTAGACCTTTCCTGGTGATGTGTAATGAAAGTTAGGTCACTTAAGAATTTGTTGAGTGTTTTTTAGCCTATATGTATTCCACCCTCAAGAAATTTTTGTGTGTGTGTGTGTCCTCCTCCATCTGCCTCTTAAAATAATTTGCAAAGGAAAACTGAAATGAAAAAATAAAATTGAAGTGTCAAAAAAGTCTATATAGCCATTATTGCTGTCATTTGTGTTCTGGTAATATCTCAGAGTCTCAGTCTGGGATAGCACTGTGTGAGGAGCTGCAGAGCCACATAGAAATACAGATGATTCCCACCTGCAGAAGTTTGAAAACTATTTTTTATAAAACTTTGTTGTTGTTGTTTTGGGGTTTTTTTTGAATTATAAAATAGCACTAAGTCTGTTTATCCTCATGATGTCAAGAGAGCTATTCTCATGAAAACTCACCTGAAAATTTAGCATGCCATTTCAGTTAAGAGAATAGCTAGCAGTTTGATTGCAATGATTGGTCAGAGGTGGCTGCTCCCAGCACTAATCTATCTGTTGCTTTCCTCATTGCTATCACAGGTTTTCCCAAGGGCAACAGGACCATCAAACACAGCTCTTTGTTATTCCCTGTTCCCACATCAACCCCTCCTATAACAGAGTCATCCTGGCACCAGCTTGGTTCGGGGACCTTCACTATTGGAATGGCAAAATACTGCTCCAGTCACATTTCTGTGAAACCCTTAAGCTGCTGGAGAGGTTAGTACCTACATTTGCTTTTCTCTCTTTTGTTGTCTGTGATGAAATTGCATACCATAAAGTAAACAAGTATTAACTTTTCTGCTTAGTGCTGGTGGATTGTGAGCCCAAAGAGCAGGTGCAGGGCAAGGAAGAGAGGGAAAGTTGTCTCCTTTAGCAGAAGCAAAGTAATAGTAATATTTTACCTTATTGTTGATTTGCTTTTCACTAGAATAGTGAAACCCATGCTTCAATACCTCAATTTCCTTAATGACAGAGAAATATTAAGATGAGTTATTCAGTGTCCACATCCTTCCTGTTGTGTGCATTCTGTCCATAGCAAAGGAGGCTTCTTAATTAATTAAGCCTTCTTTCTTTCTTTTTCCTGTCCCCTCCTTCCATCTACACTGCAGATTGTAACTCACCTCCTCTGTCTGCCCAGAGAGGCAGAGGAGGAGTCACACCTTGCTCCATAGGCTATTAAGCTTAGAAATATAATTCCTGAGGACCAGGACCCTATGCTTTAGTGAATTTGTGTCTGGATTGTCAATGTGGGACATGAATCTGATATGCATTTGAGGTCAGGGTCATTGAAGTTGACATTATTTCTTTACTGCTGTTGAGGAGAATTAACCAAATTCCAGACTCTGTTTCCCCTGGGTAAATCAAGACTGAAATCCACTGACTCCAGAGGAGAAGGTCTGTAGTTACCTGTCACTTCTAGCAGGTTTGGTTTCCCCAGTTTCTCTTTTCATCTCTATTTAACATAATCCATATTGTGATAGAAACTGTCCATGTTGACTCAATTTTAAAGATGCTAGATTTGAGTTGGTTTCCACACTTAGACGTGTCATGGGTATCTGAAGAGCAGAGAGGTCAAGACCTTTTAATAAATCCACACGTTACATCTAATTAATTAGCTTCAAAAGACAGGGGCAATTACAAGAACCAATAAGCACATGAACAGAGAAGGGATGATGGAAAAAAAAAAAGTTTCTGATCTTCAATAAGAAGACATTAATAAAATTTTTTAGTGTAATGCTATATTATCACACATTGTTACACATGCAATGTTGGGGAGCTAGCTCTGAAAACAGTACTTTTACTAGCTTTTAATAACAACAGATGTCTGTGTGGCAAGAGGGAGGAAAGGGCTGTAGTCGAACTGGGAATTGGACCCTGTGGACTAATTGAGCCACAAAGCTGTAATAAATTCTCCTTTCATACAGCACCACCTGGATTATTAACTAGCACCTAGAACTGGAAGATGCTCTGGGTTTT
Organism: Ceyx cyanopectus; assembly: GCA_013401355.1. NCBI lineage: Eukaryota > Metazoa > Chordata > Aves > Coraciiformes > Alcedinidae > Ceyx > Ceyx cyanopectus. The sequence continues at coordinate 42,133 of VYZU01066380.1, read as the reverse complement.
TTGATATCAAACTTCCTAGCCTAGTGTCTGATATGACACTAACATTATGATATTGTTGCTTATGCCACACTGAACCATTACACAAATAATGTAACAAAACCACTCTGCTTTCTGTTGTTGGTCTTTCTCTCTGAAATAGCCAAACGCAAGTATTTTATTGTTCCATCTCAGCAAAAGACACCAGATGGGCTTGAGAGCCAGAGCACAGGCTTATTCTCATGATCTCACTAGACTGTGGGCAGAAAACATGTTAATGTGATTGTCGACCCGTAGGGATATTGTTGTGCAAGTCAGTGATGGGATATAGGAGATTTCTGTACTTGGGTGTAGTAGAAATTCACTGATCCATCTTCATAATAATACAGTATTATGTGCTCACGGTATAATCATGTATTCATAGTATAAATCAACTCCAAAGTAAAATTATGCTGTGAATAACCCTGGCTTCCTATCTGCTGTGGATGTTCATGCCAGTGATGAACATAGTCAGAAATTGCACAACCTGTGACGAAGTGTCACAAATAGCTGTCATAGCCACATCACTTCTGTTCCTTCATTGTGTCTGTTCCAGAAGGGCTGGTAACATCCAAACATGCCTGTGCAGGGGCACTCCTGCTCCACTCAGGATCTTAGTGATGGGAAATGAGTGTGACTCAGATCATCTGCCCCCTGAATAATCTGTTGAGAACCAGTCTCCCTCCATTCACTCTGCCAGGAGCCCACAGCACTCATATTGGAGGCACTTTGGCACAATGTATGGAGCTCAACATAAATCCCGTAGCACCTATTCCCTTCCCCAGTGACATCTGGCTAGTGGTGTGTGTTTGATGGAAAAGTTTCTTCCAGACGAGGAGTGCTGTGAAGCAGCTCAGCTCCATTGGAGCTACCCTCTGCCCAGAAAGATGCTAGTACTGATCAGTAAATTTTAGTGCCAACAGCCTGTGAGAGTGGTTGAATTTCCTTTATGTTTTGTTTTGCTTTCTACTGAATGTTGCATTCCTGACAACCTGGTGCCCATGAGAGAGACAAACATGGGTGGAAACAGCTGTGGTCAGAGTGCTGGGACTGGCTGTGACTACACCATGTGGTGCACCACAGCAAAGTAACTCTGCTCACCTCTCCTGGTAAAGTCAATCTGCATAAGGAAGAATGGTTTCTGTGCATCTCACACTTTTCCTCTTTCATTCTTTGGAGGAGGATGTGGACTAGAAACCTCTGTGTGAAAGGGTGTGCACTTGTGTGAGTCACAGGATAAAATGTTGTCAACAGTGGTACACAACAGATGCTGCACTGTTTAGCTGTGGTCCATCTAAGGGCAAAAGGTGGACAAATACCAAAAAACTTTGTGTGTTCACTCCCGTTGAGATGGTTTGTATGCTTCCAGTGAGCTGACATGGCCTGCCAGGTCATCTATTTATCACACATCCTCAGGCACTGCCAGCATCCAGGGTCAGCCACCTAACACATTACCAGATTTGGTTCTCTTCAGAAGGTTTTGAAGTCCACCGAAGAAAAAATCACTAACAAGCACTGAACTGGAAACTGTTTTCTCAAATTCTTAAGTATCTGTAATCCCACCTTTTCCAGTTCATGCAAATATTTTGTAGCTGTTTGGGAAACCAGCACTCACCCTGTCAGGGACTTTTTAGGTGAAGGACAAAGTAGTGTCAGAGTTGCTCTTCGATGTGGATGGAAATAGGTTGGTGTAAGCCACTTGTAAAGTACATGCACAAAGCTTTCACAGAGGGCAGGTGGGACTGAGTTAGAATTAAAATATATGGAAATGTGGCTGGATACATGCTGGCTCCTACAATTCTTCATGAGTTGCTTCCCACTCCCAGGACCATACTGCTCATTCTTTCTTCCTGAACTTTAATTTTAAGGAGAATAAAGGAATGCAAAACAGTAAAAGCACATGAGTGCAAAATAGGGGACATCCTTAACCCCCTTGTATTTCCATCATATGCCTTTTGGAGCCAGGGGCGTTTTGGTCTGGGTGCCAAACACCTAGAGACTATCATTTTTGCTCTTGTGCTCTGCTTGGCTGTTATTTTCTAAAAAGCAGATGCCTGTGGGACCCACTATTTTGGGGGAAAAATAAGAAGGATGGTGATGACACTTGTACACTTTTTCAGGCTGTGTGCATTTTATAACATTACATAGTTGTAAACAAGAAGCTGTAAAATACAGAGGAGCTGTCCTCAGATGTAATAAATTGAGTATGGATTTGATCCAGCATTTTAAGAAAAGATAGTTCCACTTACTGCAATGGAGAACAGTGATGCCAGAATAAGATACAAATAGCTGTAATAATTTTTGTGGTTTTAAGACTTTAGCAAAGAATAAACATATATCAGGCATTGGAAAGCTTGATGGTTTTACCCACAGAAAACTATTCCACAGCAGCAAGTAGACCCTGAAAGCAGATCACACACCCAGGGTGTTGTTTATAAAGTGACTGTCAGATTTGAGTCTACATCCTCTCACACATACCATCTGCAGTCACATCTTCTCCAGTCTGTCTGTGCTCTGTGTTTAAGGAAGGAACTGTACAGAAATATTGTGACTTATCCCTGTTGTGCAGAGAGGCTACACCTGTCATTTCGTTCTGTTCACTTTGATCCTTCCTGCTTGTCACTGGCTTGGGATGAAGATTCAGCCTCAGCCGTGAATTTCTTAGAACTTAGGTTCAGATTGGCATGTAAGGGAGGAGGTGGAGCTTTGAGTCTCCATTGCTCTGCAGCTGGTTTAGTTATTTGCACCAGTGCAAAAAGGACATGAACTGCCACTCAGGCAGAGCGGTGAATGGTTATACAAGGTGTGTTGGCAATGAAGAATGAGACACTGGGAGTATTGACTTACCAGACCATGAGTGAGTTTTCATTGTTTCTTTTAGAAATGTTCACAAATTTTTTTGCCAAGAGCAAAGATAAACAAATTTATCGTCCAACAGTAGAAGAGGTGGAAAAAATCACTGCTTTTGTAATACTAAACATAAAGGGATAAAGGAAGCAATATTCATTTTATTCCTTGCTATGGTGGTGGACATGTATTAGCTACTAGAAGTCTCAAAGCACTACTTAAGGGATTAAAAACTCTGTACCTGCACCTCAGCAGTCACTAAAGTATTGACACCTCTAGTCTGCAGTAAGTTGGTCATTAATATGCTCTTGAATACTGATTGGGATTTTCTATAAATTATTTTAAATTGCAAAATGCCACTTAATGGGAACCATGTGATGATCTGAATGTCTTACTTTGGGAAGGAAGTGAATTAAAGAGGAATATTTTTGCTTTTAAATTTACTGGTATTTATATTAAATAAGTAAACATTTTGAAATTAAATTAAAATATTTAAAATGTATCCATCCAAATACTTTTAAAAAAGGAACGCTTACAAAAGGTATTTGGTTGGTATGACCTGAATCCTCTTAAATTTCATATTTCTACCTTTCACTCAGTATTAGGATGGGAAAACTTTAAACTGAGAATTTCCTGTGGATTGGAAAAACTGTTTCCTGCCCACCTCTCTTGGCAAACCATTACATTTCTGGCTTGTTGCTGAAACTTCAAAAAGCACCAGGCGATAGCTGGGTCAGAGTTGATCTTCCAGCAAATGAGAAATCCTGCCAGGATATACATTTGTTCCATAGCATGTTCATGGCCATGGGAATGTTCTGAAAGGTGAGGTTTCTGTAATAACTCCTGTGGTTTCTTCACCGTGGGAAGGTAAGCGTGCGATAAACAAGCCCTCTTAGTCCCTTCCCACATTTGTGTTTGCTTTTCTGACAAAGTCGAGTGAACCCATGGAAAAACATGTTCAGAGCAATTGACCTCACATCAGAACTGTGTCTCCACTATCTGCAGGAGAAATCTCAGATATCTGGATTGTTACTCAGAAGACCTCAGCAAAGTTATAATTTTTAAATCCAGACCTCCTTTGGAACCAAATCCAAGCATCTCTGTTTGTTGCTCTGAAAGGACCTCATGAGAATAATCTTTGCACTTACTTTGTCATCCGTCACGATGGGGATGGCTCTCACTGGTATGGTACCAATATGCTTCACAGCTCCCATCAGAAAAGGTGAACTGGGGCATGCCTTGAGTTTTGATGCAGTGTCTACCATCAGAGCAAGCAAAGGCAACAGACATAGTCATAATGGGAAGGAACAAATACCTAAACAGAACAAACCCAGTAATATAGTTATTTTTTGAGAGGAATAAACTATACTGGGGGCAGAGTGGAAAAAGAAAGCTCAGCATGGTCCTTTGTGCTCTCTAGTCTCCCTAAGTAGACTGAAGAAACAAGGCATGTTCTTCTGATATGGGTAGGTTTTCTCTTCTTGAGAACATATTTGACCTAATGTCAAATACCTCCAGAACCTAGTGTGTTGATTTCTAGAGTTCTGATTCTAGGCTTGATCTTCAGGCTTTAAGTACTTTGCACGAGACAAAATCCCCATCTTTTCATTTGTCGTTCAGTGCTGGAAATGCATTTTTTATCTGTCAAGGATGTTTTACTTTAATTCTTGTTTGCAAGACACTTGGGAGAGGGGAATCTATAGTGTGCAGGGATACCCAGGCGAGTAAGGTCTCCCTTCCTCAAGTGAAGCATTACACCAGCACAGTGACCTAGCTGTCTTGGAAACTGGGGCTGGTTTGCCAGTTCACTTGTCTGACTGTTGATCATAACGGCAGAGAGTTGTACTGGGAGAGGAAAGAAAGCACCGCTTTATCGGGTGGTTTAATTTCTCATTATCCAGGACCAGTTCACACTCATGTCTTTGTTCTGCCTCTGCCCCCACAAGTGCAGAAAGAATCAATACCAGAAATATTTAGAATTAAGAAGGGACTTCTTTTCTTCTATCTTTTGCCATCCCAGGCTTTTCAGACTGGGGGGGAAAGGAAGGGGGGAATGCAGGGTGTCAACAACAATAAGCAGGAGGGGAAAAGATGCCTGGCACTCAGAGAGTTCAGACTGGGACAGTTTGATCTCTCCCAGAGCACTCTCAGTGCTTGAAGATCACTGCTTTTGACACGTTTCTCCGGCTGCTGAATGAGAGGATTTACTTGGGTGAAATTTAGGCCCGAGGGGGACATGAAAATCATATTCATAATTTGAAGTGACATGTGATTCAGGATTAAAAAGCTGGCTGGCAGAGAAAAGAGCTGAGGTTATCCTTTTGAGCTGTGCTAATGCAGAAAACTGTGTTTTTAATCCTGTTTTAAAAAGGCCTAGAAGGTTTCCAGCTGGGGCAGTTAGAATATAAAGGAGTGGTAAAGATGAGGAATCCCTTTTTCAAAAGGTGGAAAACAAAATACCCCAAAACAACAACAAAAGATCAAGTTCTGCTTTTGTTTTTCTCTGATAGAGAGTGGTTGAAAGCCAATGCAGGAGGTTTTTTCAGCCACCCTTCCTTTGTCTGACTTCTTAAAACACCACATGCAGCAAGAGCAGTCAGTGGGACGTGGCAGAAGTGACTGCTAAAGGAGATGGTGGTGCTCAGGGGAGAGCTCCTAGGAGCTGGGATTGCAGATTTCCTCAATTTGTGCGTTTCTCTGGGGGACTGGGTTTCCAGCAGCAGTTTCTCCCTTTCAGACATTGCCCAGGAACTTCTTTTCCCTTGTACTGACCACAGAGAAGAAAAGTGCCCCTCATCACATTGAATTTAGGCTTGTGTAATCAATCTCTACCCTTTTTCACTTCACTTTTCCTGAGAGTCTCTTAATTGTAGCAAGAGTGTATGTCAGCATCACTGCCTATTGTGCCTATTATACTAAATTTGAGGTTTTGGTTGTCTTCCTCCAGACCCCTTTATTTTATTTATTTTATTATTTTTTTTGTCTATCCTTCTAGCTCTCCTTCCTTTTTTGCTGACAGTATTTTTTTGACTTGTTAAAATTAATTTTCAGTACTTTGGGGCAAGAACTCATCTTTCAGTGTATCAGCTTAAAACATAGTAAATGATGGTCCATAGAGTTCCAAAGAGTATCTGAGAACATGACATACTGGAAGTTAGTAAAATGAATCTCAAATTAATGTGCAGAATGAACAGCAAATTATATGATCACCAATTAACATGTTAAAAATGTGGTTTTCTATANTTTGTTTGGCCTTTCTGTCTTTTACTATTTCACATGATGTCCATTTCAAAAAATGTTTGAAAGAAATGAAAAAGTAATTTTGCTCTGAAAAATATGTTCTTTTCCTGTTTTTCACAGTGGACTTTCATTCTCTCTCTACCTCCAAAAAGGCCTTTTTAATTAAAATAGCATTTTCTGATAAAAATCAGCACTGACAAAAATAAAGCAAAATTCCACCCAGCTCCTTTCAAAGTCTGTCACTGGAGCAAATTACATGAGACCAAGGTTTCAACTTCCCTGTCCCTCAAGTTACAATTATTTCCTACTGTTCCTTTCCCTGCTCTGGAAATCTCCTCAGCTAAGACAAAAAGAAATGATCCAAAGCTAGAGGAAGTCAATGAGAGCTCTTCTGTGTATTGACTTTGGGTTTGGGGAAAGCTCTGGATCAATAGGGTGCTATTATTAATCTAATAGCCTATATAGAGAGTTTAAGTGTGCCATCATATGATGTTTTAAAATCACTCTATAGAATTCAGTAGGAGCTTATTCCATGATATTTTCATGGCTAAAATGAAATCCTTACTATTTTTATCTCTTGCTCACCTTGGTGAGACCATAGAGCTAAGGCAGACATGCAGCCTCTCCAGCATCATCACTGGATGCTGAATTCCCATCATGTAGATTTGTTCAGTTTCTCCTGATAAATATGAAACTGAAGAAGAAACAAAAAGATTATGGACTGCAGGGACCTACCCTGAGAATCTGATCTGGCCTATAAAAAATCTTTACTGAAGGAATGCCACATGAAAGAGCAAGCTTTGCTGGGCGCTGCCATAGCTGTTTCCAGCTCACAGGATTAGCAGTAAGGGCAGAGGGAAACCACACCAAAAACCAAACCTCTGTCCCAGCACTGTTTTCTGTAAGCTGAACACGTCTGCTACTGGATCATTAAGAGACCATAAACATGTAACTCAATGATGCTATTTTTTACCAAGACACTTTTCAGGGTGGAAGAGCACTTTCAGCGTGACAGATCTGGCTGCAGGCCAGTGGAGGACACAATCGTCCGGGGAGTTTCATTCCCATTGCTGGGTACCTTAAGAGTAAGTACATAGTGCATAAAAAATGTAATCAGGGAAGCAACTTCTCCCTTGGGTTCTTAATAGAGTTTCTTGTCTTAACATCTTCATTTGTGATTTTTTTTTTCCTGCTTCGAGTGGTAGTGCATCACAAACTAGACAAGTTTATCAATCGCTATCTGCATCGCTGTCTCCAAAAGACATCATCTGGGGGGACTAAAGGGAAATGACTGATTAGGTTGTATAGTCTAATTCTTTGCCAGAGAACAATACCATGTACTGCACAATGCTAAGGAGATCTTACTGTAAGTGCTCAGCCATCAAGGTATCACTGAAAATGTTGTTTGGAGCACAATAGAGGAAGCAGCATCTTCCAGTCTGGTGTCTAGTTGTCTGTTTGCATCTATGATTACCACAGCTGTGGTCACAATTAACGTAATTATATGGGCAAATGAAACACGCAGTTGCCTGTGCCCAGTTCTAAAAATCTGGGCACAGGTAGTTGCCAAAGACCACAGGAAGACTCTGCTCAGAAAGGGAGATGTGGCATCGTCCCCAGGCTGGGCTGGAGGATGTACTAGTCTCTTGCCTGGTACCTCATGTTTTCCATCTCCTCATTGTCTATCTTGGAGGAAAGTTGGCTGAATCCTGTCCTGAGCACTTCCTCTTGGACTTGCATAGCTAGCCTAAATTTCTGAATTGCTATTGAAATCCTAAAAAAGGATGAGGCAACCTCTTTGGATAATGTTGTATGGATCTGCATACTATAGTGTAAGTATAAATAGTATCATCACACATTATTATCTGCACTCTCTGAGAAACCCCAACCCAACTGAGACCATCTTTATTCATAGGAAGAAGACCTAGACATATTAGAAGAGCATTTATCTACGTTATTCTGGACAGTATTACTTAACAGTTGTCATTTCACTGTGTGTGCAAGAGTTGACTGTGAGCTGCAATAATGAGATTGAAGAGTTCATTCTAAGATAGAAGTATCCAAAATTATCTTAAAATAAAAAAAAAAATAAGTTTGATAAAAGTAAACTATAAGAATTTTTAATAATTAAATTTTGTAAATTTTCCACCTTTAAAAATAAATATATTATTTTATTATTATTATCCCCATTAAAAAAAATACATTAAATGTGATTTAAAAACCCTTCCTATATTGTGTTGCAATTTCAGATCAGTGTAATCAGGCTATCATTGCAAAAAAATTTCAGACACACACACTACTGATATATCAAAAAACAATGATTTATCTGTTTGTAGATTATTTTAAGTGTTCACAGTGACCAGAGTGCAATAAAGCATAATAAAAGACCAGTGAAAAATTACAAAATAAAAACCACTCTGCTTTTATGAGTATTATGAGAAAGACAATTTTCTCTAAATATATAATTTTTATTCTGTCCCTTTAATTTACTTGAATAAATGAAATAGATTCAAGCAATCCTGTGCTCCTATGATTTTTCAGGATTAGAAGAAAATTAGAAGAAACTGTGTAAGAAAAGACTAGTGAATTCAATGGTGCAAATCATAAGAGGGAGAAATATGGGAGAAATTATTAGTTTCACTGATTTTCAAAGAAATACTAAAGGAAATACCTGAATATCAATTTATTTTTCATCCCAAATTCAAAAAATAATTTTGAATTATACAATTAATACTTAAATCTACAGTGAGGAGAAAGAATAAGAGGGATGAATGCCCTAGAAACTCAGATTTAAATCCTAATATTTGAGCTCAACTTTCAGAGTCAATAATGGTTTCAAAGGGAATGCTTTTAAATATGATTAGATATTTGCTGTGCACTTCCTGAAATATCTTGCACAGATATTTAAAAATGTACCAATATGTGTTATGTGCATAGATACACAATTTAATTAGACTACTGAATTGATGTTTCATGTGGCTGTGAGCCATCAGGTATTGAGTCTAATGGAGACTTCCAGGAAAGTGTTTTTCCTCATAGTGCTCATTTGTACATCCACCCATGTCTGTGTGGCCAGCAACTTGAGGAAACATCTTCTATCCCCTTCTGGGATTGAGGAATAACCTACAGACAGATTTTGCAGAGAAATGTAATGTAAAATATCTGGAAAGCAGCTCTTTTTGTTTGAGATGTTCTAGGGCACTTGATCACTCCAAGCAGTCCCAAGAGAGGTGCCTAAGGTTGGACAACTCAAGCTCTGTGTCTCCAGGGTTTGGCATGTACTAGCCTAGGTGCCTCCATCTCACCTCATTTAAAGACCTCCAGGCTTCAAGAAGTCTAGATTTTCTCTAGAGAAGCATTGTCCAAAGTAAATTCTTCCCATCTATTTCAGGACAGGATGAACAATGCTTTGAAAGCGTCCACTCTATGAGTTTTCATAGGTGAATAACATAGGTTAGCTTCACATAACCTGTAGACAGTGAATTTAGGGGAGGTGAGCCCCAGCCATGGCCGGTCCTGGCCCTTTCCTTGCCACTTGCTGAAGGAAGTCTCTGCTGTCCGGCAGAGAGCAGGACACGGGGCCATACTCACCTCCAGCTCTCCAGTGATGTCTGTGAAGGGAAATCACCCCACAAAGACTGAAGTCACTTTATTCAATGTTAGAGCCTGGCCTGGTTTTCTGGCACATGACTCCTGCATCCAGCCCGAGCTGTGAGTCACAAGCTAAGCCCTGCAGTTGCTAACACAGCTCTGTGGACAATCAAGTTCCACATTTTGCTGTGTATTATCCTTTTTGGGTTTGGCAAAGCGAAGCGCCTGTCGCAGGGAGAGTAGGAATTACGATGAGCTTTTCCCAGCTGGACTTCTTGTAATCATCACAGGGATAAAGAGTTCCTCGAGACTCCAGATCTTTCCCTGTCAGGCTCTAAGCCTGTCTCTGGCTCTGTTGAGGTTGTCAGGGGTTTTATTTACAAGATTCAGCTAAAAATCTGTCCTGCCAGGCTAAGCCAGGCTGTTTCTGCTTGTTACTTAATCTCCAGGCTGCCTCCCTCCACATGTTAAGGGGCATTTAGTTTGTTTAAGGCCTGAGGCACATATAATTACAAAATTTAGGCAGAATCCTGAACTGACCCCGAAGGTCTTCCTACTCAGACAGAAATCATTTGTCATAATGAGCCTACTCGTAACCTGCTGACCCTTGGAACTCAATTAATTTCATGCAGAAAAAGTGTTCGCAGCCCCTGGACCCTGCTGCAAGGAGGGATTTGCACAGTGGTGACATCTCCCACTCACATAAGCCCATGTGGGCAAATGAGCTTAGAAATTTCTCCAGAGAGAACAGTGACAGGGCCTTGTTTTTAAAGCAGGATGGTAAAATGAAGTATTTCTGTGTTGGGTCTTTGAGTAAATGTGTTATACTTGGAAAAATAAGTATGCAGAAAGGCTTATAACAGTTTGTGGGTACATGGTTTAATTTCATATCCCTTAAAACTCTTGAAAATACAGTAGTCTCTATCGACAAGGGAGCATCAGCAGCTCTGCCAGGGCAGACAGGGGCCAGTACATGGGCTGGGAGCTCTCCTGAGGGCACAAGAAACAATACAAATGGTCTGCAGTGGAAATAAGTAGCTGTGGTGAAATGTTGGAGCAAAATGGCCATACTGCTTCCCATAGGCAGAGCTGGGGCTCCTCTGCATTATGCTGTACTAGGTCAAGCAAATACACCAAGCATTTTGGGGTCAAAATTTACTGACTGTAACTGTCTGTAACTGTCTGTACTGGTCGAAATAAGATTCCTGCATTTGAATTCTTGCTCTTTCTTGGCTACTGGTATCATCCCTGGATTTTTCTACTGTTTTGCCTAACACACAAACTACAGCAAGAATAGAGCTTTAACGTGATTTTTTTTTTTTTTTTTAATTTTTTTTTTTTTTTTTAATTTTTTTTTTTTTTTTTAATTTTTTTTTTTTTTTTTAATTTTTTTTTTTTTTTTTAATGTATGTTTTCTGGTCTTTGTCATCTCAAATACTTCAAAGGAATGCCTCTGCAGTTCAGTAAATGAAATTAAAATCTATCTAAACTACCTAAAATTAGCTGTCTTGTGCAAGCTGGGTGTGGGAATGACAAGGAACAGATGAAAAGGAGGTTTAGATCAATTGGATCAGTGAATATTCAATCAGATCCTGTAGCAGGCTGTTGTTCTAAGAGAAGGTTGCACTGGACCCACATGTTGGAATAGATGTTACTAGCCAGAATAATAAAAATCTGGCCTGTTCTATCTCTTGGCATGGTCCAGCCAGCCTATTTAATTAAGATGAAAAGCACAGTCAAGAAGATAATTCAAGAGACATCAGTCATCATAGACAATATGAGGCAGTGATTTTTTTGTATCAAATCATTGAACCTGCTTATGCATTTGCGGGAATGCATGTAGCTATAATGGATAATCCAAGAGGATCTTTCCAACAACCATAACTACTTGCACTTATAAAGCACCTTTTGGCCATGGATCTTGATGTCTATAAATCTGTTAGCTCAAAGGTTAGAGCTCAGTAATGAATTTGAGATCTATGTGATAAATTGTGTTTATTATACATTTTCCTTATACAATGCTCTCAATAGATTATCACTAGAAACAAGTCCGTGGATGTGCAAGCTCTGTTGGGTGCTCATCTGCTCTCATCTGAAGCAGCCAGAAAGCTGTCTTAGGGAAATCCCCAGATGGAACAAAATTGACATTCCCTGTTCTTTACCACACAGTCTTTTGTCATAGGAGATAGTAAGGGGGTGAAGCACAGTGCACAGTGATTAAGCCATGGAAGGCACTAGCTGCAGTCACTTTCTTTTGGAAATTCAGTCAAACTTCTCTAAGTCATGCAAGAATGTGCTTTGGATGCTATTGGTCTCAAGCCCTGTGAGAGCAGAGAAAGGGCTGTAGATTGCCTCTCCCTCCTTCCCATTTCGCAGAAAGAAGTGGCTCACCAGTTAGGACAGAGCCTCAAAAGTTACACGCAGCATATTATATAGGGCCAGTGTACGACCACTTCCACACTGAGCACTCTCCCTGGATCGAGATACACCTTCTGTTTAGATTGTTTGACTGGACACAATTTTTCCCCTGGTTTGTGCAGTCTGACAACATTCAGAAATTTCTCTACCCCTTAACTGTCTCAAGTGCTTTTGCTCCTGAAGATCATGGAAAATAAAAATAATGCATGTTGAGTGTGTGTGTGTATATATGATACATGATTGCTGACCATTTATGATGTTAATATTCACTCGCAAAGACAGAAGAGATAACTCATAAGTTATCATTCTGCTCAACCATGAATATAAACGTCAGGTTTATCTCCTAATGGAGATGTTGTCTAATGAAATATCATTAATTATTGAATCTCCTGAGCCATGTGCAAATTTCATTTCTTTTTCCCTTTTGGGTTCAGATTGAGTATTTTTGAGGTGATGCTATCAGCACTGTGAAGAGCAGATGGAAGGATTCTCAATACAGCAATAAGAATCTAATCTCCATACTGTGGGATGCCTAGGGGGATGCTGGCTGCCCACTCTCATGGCATCCATAATTAGATTTACATTAAAGCCAAATATTTTGGAGACCTCTTCTCTTATGAAGCCAATTTGAAGGTGCATCTAAGGAAGTCTAAGACTATAAGAGACAACAGCATAGTCCATAAATCACAGTGGTGTAATTAAATCAATGTAAAGTGGATCAAGTTACTATGGTGCCAACTCAACACACTTAAAATAGTTTAAACCTTGTTTAAATAGGCTTAGCTTCATTTAGTAAATTAGTGTAGACAAGCCAAAAATTCTTTGCAATTTACCATTGCTTCTGGCCTGATCAGCTTGTCTGTCTTACTGGCTTATATCATCTTCAAGACATCCTTACCAATGCAGAACTGACATCCTTATTCCTCCTTTTTCTTTGGTCTACAAGATGAGGGGATTCACCAATGGTATAGTTTGCTTCCAGAGAGAATACTCTTTCAGAAGCAGTACTGTGGCGAAGGGCAGATGTGCATCTTGAAAACCTTGGTGGAAGCTCTTCCACCTACATTCCTTAGAAACTCTCAGCTCAGAACAACAGTTGTCGCCTACAATAGTCTAGTCTGCCCAATGACCTGCTCATTTTACTGCTGGGCCTGTTATAGTCTAAATCGCACTTGTTCACGTTAACCAGATCAGACATTTTTGCAAACTTGACCCATTTGAACTGAAAGAAGTCCAAATGCTTTTCCACAACCAGCTCTACTGGGGGATCAGGTGGTAGAAAACTCATCAGAAGCGGCAGGTGCTGCTACACAAAGTTTCTTCGCTCACTTCAGCCTATCCTTCTCTATTTGCTCCAGAAACGCATCATTTAATTTTGCTGAACCCCATCATCTCCCACAGGGCTAATTTCTTAGTTTCAGTGGAAATTTGTAACTTGCTGCAATCTGATTGCTGTGCAGAATGTCTTGGTAGATGTAAAAGCTGTGATAGATAATGCTGAAGTTTCAGCTTAGGCTTTACAAGGTACAAATAACAGGAGAGATGGTCATTCAGAGGACTGTGCAACTCACAGGGAGTGCTTAGGGACAATAATCCCTCCAGTCCACCAACATATTATGCAATAGTTGCACTGACACCATCATGCTTATCCTCACATTTGCCCTATGATGTAAAGATGTGTTATTATCCCCACTTACAGCTGCAACACAAAGGATGAGGGTAGAATAAATGACTTGCCAGAAGGCAGATTGGGAGTCTATGGCACAGAAGATTATAGGAGCCAGGTGACCTGTGTCTTGGTTTGGCTCTATGCCCAGAAAATCTCCTTTTCTTTTTTTTTTTTACTGTAGTTATTGTGCCTTTCCTCTACAAAATGAAAACCCATATAGAAATCTCTAGCCCTTTAAGGCTATAAACAACACCAACAAAAAAATCTAATTCCTGGGTTTAAAAAAAATACAAAAGAGTCCTTACATACCCTGTAGGCCTGGGCATATTGCATGATAGTACTATATTTAAGAAATGACCCAGCATGAGTAATGCCTGCATTGTGATGTGGTACAATTTTGGCCAGAACATTACCACTGGCCTCTTTTTTCCACTGACATGAGTCAGCTCAGGGTTGTATATCCAGGACACCAATGGTGGTTAGTGGGTGCTGATCCTGATTATCTGGAGAAACCCGATAGATGAGGCACACCATTTGTGTAACAGCTTGCCCGCATGGCATGGCTGTCCTGCCGCTCCCTGCAGCAGAGATGTTTAATGACAGAGCTCTGCCATACAAAGCGTGAGCTCCATCACATCATCATCATCCACTGACACAGGGGCTGCATTGGGCTGTTAAATTCCTTAAGTATTTATTGAAGCCAGGAGTGCCTCAGGCTCCTTCCCCCCCTCCACATACCTAGCTGAAAATTACTGCCAGCCTTTGCCACTGACCCTTGCAGGAAGCATTGAACCGATCCCCCCGACAAACACAGAGCAATGGCTCAGCCTTGCTGAATGACCCCCAGTGAGGTCAGCTTGACACTGTAGGCAAGGATTGATTGCAGGTAGCAGGTGAGACCCTTTCACTTCACTACCTCTGGGACTTGGCCAAACGCTCTATGCTTCGGGCAAGACATACTGTGCATGGGGATAGGTGCCCCTGCACTTGTATTAGGGCTTTCTGGACACTGATTGTCTTCTTAAGCTCATAATTGGTGGGTGCACTGATGCCTTTCCTTGAGCGCAGCTACTGGGGAGCAGCAGAAGCACTTTGTGCTTCCCTGGGCAAAAATGGAAATGAGCACAATCTCCCTGCTTATAAGCCCCCTCCTCCCTGACTGCCTCTGCTGTGGCTCCATCGATCTGTGGTGAAGATACTCCACATTTACACTACTGTCCAGAATAAGAGAGAATTTGATTTGAGGTAATTGTTGTCCAATGCAGTTGATCAGGCCTCTATCCAGCACTTTATGGGAGCAATATTACACCGGTAGTGATTTTGCTGTTGCAGTGGATTGCATCAATATCTGCTGGAACTGATGTGTTAGGATCAGGAAAGTGACATTTACTGTAGAAGAAGGAGTACGTATTTGGCCCCAAATTTAGCTAGGAGTCAAGAGACATAATTATATCTTCAGCTGGAATAATTTATCCCAGCTCTGGGTCTTGCCAAGATAAATAAGTGCTTCTTCATGCTCACATGTTAATGCTGTTGTGATGAGCAAAGGGTTCATTGATTCTTTAATCACTGTTCAAATTAAGATGTTAAAATCAGGGACAAACTAAAATTCTAGGGACTTGAGTATGTGTGATACAGGTCTTCACCTGATCTCTGTAGGCTATTATTGAGGAGGGTGGGGTACAATTATTCCTAATTTTTATTGAAATTAAATGGAGGACAAAGAAAATGAAAGAATGAAAATGCCTGGTCTAAATCTGGTCGAAGTTCTGAATCCCAAATCAAAGGAGTGAGACATCTACTATGATAAATGTTTTATGAAGAGCAAACACAGCATGGTGATGCCCACAGAAATCTGACAGTTTTCTCTGCTTTTCCTCTCTCTGCTCTAGTTTCTCATCTATGCCTCAGGTCATATAATTGAGCCTTGTTGCTCCTGTCCTTGCCTGTGGTCCCTGATTCATCACTTTTCAGACATCACTTTGCTGTCTGGAAGAAGCAGGCAGGAGAGACACAACTTTTCCTGAATTTCCTTGTCTCCTTTTGTACTCCTGCTTCCAATTTACTTGCTGAACTTTTTCACTTCTTTTGCCCTTTCTCTTCTGTTAAGTTGCTTCCCTCACTAATGTTCCATTGGCATTGCTTGGGTAGAAAATGACCCCACAGTGCATTGGGGAGGAATCCATGTAGTGCTAAAGTGGTTGACCCTCACCTTGGCTTCACTGAGCAACCTCTCTATGTGTTGCAAATACACACTTTTGCAAAGGTCCATACATTTCTCCCTCGTAGCAGACATTTTAGGTTTAAGGTGCTTCAAAATATCCTCAAGAGTTCAAATGCCTCTGAAAACAGGGCATAGATCAACCCCAAGGTGCTTATTACTGCTCATGGTGAGACCTACAAGAGGGAACAGCTTGCTGCTTCCATGGAGCTCTGGTGTGCTATTATCTAGAAATTTCCTCACTTTGTTTAGCCATCTGGGGCAAGCTGTGGCTTTGCTGGTCTTAAACATGCTTTTCTAGGGCCTAAACTGCTGAGGTGTTTTTTTGAAATACATTGTTTTCTATGTAAAGGATAACTTAGGGATGAAGAATCTCCACATCTCTGGGTAGATGCGTTCTGTGATTCATTGCCCTTCCTGTTGGAAATGTGCTCTTGTTTTCCTGTTAGGGTAGGCCTACGCAGAACCATTATTTTTTATTTTAATTCAGCTTTATAGGAAGCCTTTCATCACAACTAATTCAAAAAGATGAGGACAGTTTTGAAGTTTTTTCCCTCAGCCACTTACCACACACAATGCAGAGTGGCAGAGCAGAGAGAGCTTTCTCCATTGCAGTTCTGCCCTTTCTTGAGTTCTGCTTTAAACTTTCCTTTTCTGCATCAGAGAAGGATAAAGATTGCACAGACCAAGCTGGATGTAAATTCCCTTGCAATGGATGTACTTCTTCTGCCAGGCCAGGACACAAATCTCAAGTTGCAAACACACCTTCACCATGACAAGGTCCTGTGTCTCAGCCTGGCCTCAGCTTTCTCCTCAGATGAGATGCCAGAGAAGCCTTCTGGTCATGCTTCTGCAAAGAAATAAAAATTAAAATTCAGTATATTTGCTGCAATTGACAAATGAGAGTATAAAGTTGGGTAGATATATTATCCAGGAAAAATAAATTATCCCCTCAGGAATCAGATAATATTTGAGACTGTAACTGGATCAGACAAACCACAGACAGTAAAACTTCAGAAATGCATTGTGCACCAAAGAGCTGCAAAATATGGACCTGTGGTGATTCTATCCAGCTACTCCTGTCTATTCTCTCCTTGGCCTTGGAAATGTGCACAGTGCTTCTCAGGTTTGGAGTCAGACCAATTTTAAAGCAGGGGCAGCATAAGGATGCTTGTCCCAAACTCTGCTCTGCTAGAAATGGCATGTTATTAAGAAAGCACATTGGCAAGGGCTGGGGCACCTGTCCAAATGATTTACTGATGGTTCAACATTTCCACAGCCAGCACTGCAGAGGGGATGATTCTCAGGGTATTGAATATTTGATACTCAGTTGATTAAGTAGATTTTTCATTAATTATATCAAAAGGATCAACCAAAGCAAGTCCGTGTTAGGTTCTCAGCTCTGCCTTGAGATCTGCTTAGCGAGACTTTTCATCTTTTTGCTTCTCAGCTCTGTTTTCCCAAGGTGTGAGGCATTGATTTTTCCTGTCCTCTGTACTTTGTCTTACTTGATTGAATTGGCATGGAATCTTTCAGTGTTTCATGAGTATCAGCAGCATGTTGTCCCACATTCTGTTTCAACCTCCAAAAAAGCCTACAATAAAATTACACTATGAGGGATGTTTTTGCCATCTTAGTGCTTTTTTTTAGCTTCTCATTTGAGTTATTAATTATCCTACATAGGAAAACAATTCCTACCAGAGAAGCTACAAAGATTTTCATTTTTAATTTTGTTGTAATTAATAAAACTTATGCTATTTATATGAGCAGTGCTCTTCAGTGATCTGGTCATGAGATTACAGTTTGAGATCATGAAGCCATGGGCTGAAGAAGCCTATGAGCTGGGATATGAGGATGAAGGAAGCTGAAAAGCTGACAATTGAATGGCAGTGATCAGTAAGACGGGGGAGGGGCGGGAGAGGGGGAATTGTCCATTCTTTGCACCAAAACCCATGCCAGCCCTGGCTGACTATTTGCAAGTCTGATGGGCTTAGAATTTTGCAAGCAAAAATATGAGAAGGTTGGTTCTTGCAACCACAGTGGACAGCAAACCCTAACCTAAAGAAGGTTTGGATTGAACACTGAAAGCATACACATGAGCTATGAGGTAATGCTTATGGAAGTTTCCCTGGAAGAAGTGGTTTTTAAAGGCATGGTCTGTGAAAGAGAAAATTGAGCATTATTGAAGAATTAAGAAGTGTAGGAAAGACGATAGGAAGAGTGAGATGTCCGGTATTTAGGAGGTAGGGATGGAGGTGATATGGTCATTCAGGAACTGCAGATAGAAGGAGTGAACTTTCAATTTAGACTAAACACCAAAAGGGAACAAATGAGAAAAAATGCGAAGATGCTTGACATGGATTAAAACAGTGTAAAAAAGGTGTGAGCGCGTTTTGTCCTAAATGGAAAAGAGATGAGTGAGAAACATGAACAACCCTAATTCTTCTCTCTGCTTTTGAGCTTGTACAACAGGCTTGTACAGATGGGTTCCCATGTGTGGGTAATGGATTTATCTGGAATTTATGAGATTTTCGACTTACTGTCAGAGCATGATTTCCCTGTGCTTTTTAAAAATTATTTTATTTTTACTCTTTTTTTTTCAGGGCTGAATGGGTGCATGAAGGGCACATAAAGGTTTATTGAGTAAAAGCCCTAAATGCTTGCAAACTTTTACTATTCTTCCAGGGCCTATAAATATTTTTTTTCAATACTTCTCTTCAAGGCAATAAAAAATTAGTTTAGAGGTTAGCTGTGGGACACTTGACATGAGTCTGGCTCTAATCTCATTTTTTGAGGTTAAGGAAAGAAGTAGAACTGAAACAGCCCAGGCTGCCAAGCTGTTGAAATAGACATTAACATGCTCCTGTCTATAGGGCATACCCATCTGTGGCATAGCAAGTTGTATGGATGTTGAAGAGGCCAAGTACATGTGCGTTAGGTGCTGCGCTCTCCCATAGGTATTGCTGAGATTTGCATTTTCAGTGGAGTGGCCTTTCTGAAGGGCACAGTTTGTATCTCAAAATATAGCCACACTCTGAACAAACCTCATAAATGCAAATGCATATTGCTGGGTGTCTGAGATGCATCTGGGGAGTTCAGAGGTTCAGACACTGTGCTTTGGAAGCCAAGATGATTTCCTGAGTGCAGTTACAAAAAAACTTGAAGTTTCATTTTACCAAAAACAAACCCCATTTTCCTGTACTAGTTCCATTGACAAGTCAGGTCCTACTACTCCAAATATAGAGAGTTTAAGTATGTGCCTTTAGACCAAGAATATCTTAGTCACATTGCTCATAATAACCTGATTCCCAGATTCCCAGCTCTGTCTGGCTTCTGGGTATCCATACAGTTTGCTGTGAGCCTTCATTTAGGGGCTTGCTTATTTGTACATCCTTGGGACAAATTTATGATGATATTAGGAAGGCAGCTAACTAAGAAAAGCCATTCTGTGGCCCAGAGGTTCAGGTCTATTGCACAAAGCCCTTCATTTCAGAATGAGAGATTTATGTGACCAATATCAACGTGGAATCTTGCAACCACTCCACATGTAGTTGTGCTAATTCCCAGTCAGGATAAAACTAATTAACTAATGCATGTTGACTTAGGACTATTTAAAAGATGTTCCTGGTCCAACAGCAGACATCTTTGTTTTCCTTCCCTTTCCTGTGGAGGGGAGGGGAAGAGGAAGGAAAAGGAGGGGAAGGGAAATGGAAGGAAAGCAAAGATGTCTGTTGGGTCTATCTCTTCTTGGTTTGCAGCTATAACCTGGGAGAACAGGAATTATCCTTCCTGTCTGGCAGGTGTAAAGGTATCTGCCACCATCTATGGGACCAGGAGGCTTCAGTCAGGTGCTTCAAAGAGAGGGGGCTGCACTCAGGGTGGGGATCCGCAGGTTGGAAGTGAGCTCAGTTTTCCCCTGATGTGTAAGTCAGCAAGTACAACGCCCACGCAGGAAGCAGAGCTTTTCAGCAGAGCAGCCGTGTGAAACTCAGCAGTTTTGGTTTGTGAGGGTACATACAAAAATATTTTTGGTGTCAGTTTTCCGGGACGATTCCAGCTTGTGAAAATTGAAGGCAAGCACTAATTTTCCTGTTCCGGAGCAGTCGTTGCTGGAATGTCTGAAGCTTCTCATTTCATCAGCAGTTCACAAAAATACCCTGAAAACAGGAGAATTTCATGGGAACACTCCTGAGACCCCCTCAGCCTGGAGTTGGTAGGAGGTTTGCAATAACATGTTCATTCATTTACTAGATTGTTTTGGAGGCAAACCCATTTCCTATGTAGATGTATACACTTGTGCAAAAAGAGTGTCTAACTTACAGGGCTTTTTTAATATAAGAAAGCCTATTTAGTGAGAAACACTCCAGTTATCTTTGAGTACCAGGCATTCCTCTAGGAAACCTGATGTAAACATACATAGCTGTTAAAAATTTAATGAGATCCCACCAGTATGTGTTGTGCATTTATCTAATGAGATCACATAGGTACTCCTCTCAGCACTTCCTCCCGTACTGAAATCAGGCACCTTCTCCACTCTAACTGGGCCCCCAGATTAATATTGCCTTGACGTAATTGCTCATTCAACACAACTGCTATTTGTCAGCAGAGCTATCCCAGGGTCTTGCTTCAAGAGATATGAAAACAATAACCTTGTGACCAAGAGACAGGCCTGATGTTTTCACTGCTAAACTGTTGAAAGGGTGTTTTGTGTGGAAGAGAAGGGAATCAGTCATCAAGAAGGGGGGTACAGGGTTAGTACTTCTGAAAAGAAAGAAAAGGAGAAAAAAACCTAACCAGTTACCCTTCTCTAATATGAATCAGAAAATTGATAGGGGAGAAAAAAAGCAAATATATACAAAGTGTACAGGAGGAATACATTAATCTGCAAAACACATGAATTCTGGGTGTCATTATGGGAAGCTTGTGCCTTCACAAACACACATAGCCTTGCACACGTGTATGCATCACTAAAGCACTGATGTGCAGCTTCCAAATAATTGCCTTCTAATAACAAATATGTGCCCCATTCTAGCAACGACTAATGCAGCACAGTCAAAACCAACTGCAGTTAAAACCAAAAATCATATTTCAAAGAAGACCAGCCTGTGGCTTTCGCTAAACTGTGTCTCTCTGATTCCTGCTGGGTGACACAATGGGCTGGCTTAATGCAGCCTGGCCTCTGAACTCAGCCATACAAGCCTCAGTTCCTGGAAACAGCACCCTCACTGTCTGATGATTTTCAAAGCTACACATATTCTGCACAATGTAAATATCATCTTCTTTCTCTGCCTCATTTGACTGTGGCACATCTGTATGTCCCATCTCCCTGTTTATTATAAAGTCCTCAGAGACTTCTCTGTGTGTGTATTCCTTTCAACATCTGCAAAATAAATAATTTCTCTTAAAAACTGTGTAAGGGATGGGGAGTATGCACAATAGCTGGAAATACTGTTTAGGGCCCAGAGGAGAGAACTTTTTTCTGCTCTGAAAACGTGCTAATGCAATGCAATATTTGAGCTCAGCCTCCTCCCTCCTACCCCCAGAAGAAAAAAAATGCACAAGGTGGAACAGACTCATCTAAAGCAAAACATACTTGAGAGAACAGATGTGGCAAAACAAAACCCATGGCTTTCCATGAAGAGCTGCCAAAAATAACATTGGCTCGTCAGGCATGTGATCTTCAGAGGAGTTTGCTACTTGAATGAGTCAGAATGGTGATTCCATTTATACCTCTTCAGTGAACAGGAAACACATTCTCCTTGAGCACCAAATTCTCCTGCAGTGGCCAACTTGCACTGGATTGTATCAGTAGGCCTTGCAGGTGGTGGGACAAAGTGGAAAGTGTGTAATGGTTTCCTTTAGTCTCAGAAGTGGTGCCTAATTGAGGCAAAATCTAAAAGGTCGTCTAGAAGTGTATGTAAAAGCAGATACCTGCATATACATATCTGAAATAAGGAACCAGAATAGGAAGGGAGAAAAAAAAATATCCTTTTCCATGTAGAAAGAACTGATGCATAGTTTCAAAACTTTATGAAATGAAGTCTTGTTCTGGCTGATTTCACCAATCCAGCACAAGTCCTTTGGCTCATTGTTCTTGAATGAAAACATTTTGGCTTATTTTTATGTAGGAAAGGGAGTGCAAATGGCCTCAGAAAGCTTCAGGTTTTGGCATCCAACCGATGAAGTTGAGTCTCACCATATCAACTTCTATGGTCTAGATGTTGAAGTTTTATTGTGAAGAAGAAAAATGCATTTTGACTTGTATGTCTCAGGAGGAGTTTGAAGAACTTTTATTTCAGTATATCATCCTTTGTCCTGTAAAGTTATAAAATGTGGAGCTGGAGTAGATAAGGATAAATAAAAAAGTCACACAATGGAGTATTAGCAATTCCTTTGAGAATTGTAATTAAATGAAGAAAAAAAGAAAAAAGAAAGAAGGTTCCTTGAAAAGCTGTTACCCCCTGGAGTGCTTTTTGTTTCTCTAAGAAGAATAATTTTATTTCTGCAGTAACTTTAATTTTGCATATGATATCCCGACTTCCCTGAAGGAATCACAGTGATTGTATTGACATCTTCCCATTTGAGTATTGTCATGCTTCCTTTGACATATCTTGGAGACAGTTCCTGATGCTTCTGGAAAACATTGCCCACATTGTCCAGTGCAATGTCAAAAAGAGTAGAAAGAAGTCCAGTTGTGGACCTGGTTGATTGCAGGCCTAATAGACATTTCACTAAGAAGAAAAATATAGTGGAGTTGGGAAGTATTGGTGAGTTGAATAAAATACATTTTTAAATATACTGAAATATCTTGGATCATTTGCCAACTCCAGACAAATTCAGTCTCTCATCAGACATCTGAAGACATGCTGTTTCTGTTGTAGATTTCAATAGCTTGATTTGAAGTCCATTGCCAAGACTTTCAAAACCAACTGTTGGGGAGTGGAGTTCAGAGGCTTTTGCAGAGCCCAATTTTCCCAGAGTTTTGGTATTTAGAGGTTTCTAAAAATCAGGCCAAGAGCTCTTCAAATTGAGAAAACACATCTGACAATTCATGACTGGAAAATGTGGTCAACATGGGACTGTAGGTGCTCACATCTTCAGAAAATGAGTCCAAGGTTCTCTCAAGTTAGAAACCTGAAGTTTCCAGAATGAGAAATCTCTCTGGAAAATGTTAGCCTTAAACTCTGTTTTAGCTTTTCTATATATTCACTTGGAAATAAAAATATAATGACTAAATATTATTATGTAGTGGCTCATTGAACTGATAAAGTGGAAGAATATGTGTGAAATAATAGTGCCACTCTAGAGGTGAGAGACAGTTCATTTGTGAAAAGGCAGTGACAAAGTTGTCTACCACTGGCTTTCTAATTTAAGGCAGCCTCTTGATACATGAAATAGTAGCTGTTCTGTGACACTGTGACTTTGCATCTCCTTATTGCAAGATTTGTGGATTTCTGCTACTCTTTAATTATTTAAATACAAAGCTGATCTTTCAGAACTCTGAACAGATAAAAGAAATCAACACCCAGGATTTCCAAATGGGTTAGTTCTTGTCCACGAAATTGTTCGAAATTAATTTCTTCATATTTTCACTTTTAAATTTAAGAAATTACTTCAGTTTCAGGAAAAAAGAAAAACAAAAAAGAACTGTCATTTCAGTCACAATCCAAGTGATAGGTAACTTCACTGCAAGATTTCATAGCTGTAAAAAACATAAATGAAATTTCCCTTCACTTTGATAGAGTGCCTTGAAATGAAGTCTGTGCTTACTAAGTAACACAGCAACACATGTGTCACAAGCCATCAATTTGTTCTTGGTTTCCATGATTTTAAGTATTTGTGCATCTTCCACTTTCCATACTGGCTTGTTCCAAACTTCTCCATCACTGTGTTGTAACAAGACATCCTGGACATTTTGATAGACCTTAATTCCTAAGAAAAGAGAGGAAGGATACAAGATCAAGGACCAGTCTGCTCTGGGGACAATACACCATGGTCTGTGGCCTTCTTTCTCAGAAGATTTGTGGCGCAGAATCTTCCTTCTGATCATGATCAGTGGGAGATTCTTACAGGATAAAATATAATTAAAACTCTATATACACAGGATTTGAAAACAGATCATTCATTATATATCTCTGATTTCTACCCTTTAAATTTAATCTGGTTTAAATTTAAAACAAACCAGAAAGCTGCTCTATCCCTTAGTTTTTGAAACACAAGTAAGTGTTGTAATTAATTCATGCACATTACATGGCTGCTGGGATATTTTCACAGAATCACAGAATCACAGAAATTAGGGGCTGGAAGGGACCTAGAAGACCATCTAGTCCAACCCCCCTGCCTGAGCAGGATCACCTAGACCAAGTCTCTCAGGAACAGATCCAGGCGGGTCTTAAGTGTCTCCAGAGATGGAGACTCCACAACCCCCCTGGGCAGC